>JARJEC010153144.1:0-15565 GCA_030264575.1 Tachinus sp. AB-2021 | reverse complement strand
TATATATATATATATAATATACATTCTTCGTTCTTAAGTCAATCCGTCGCAATACCACGCCGCGTGGCATCAATGGCGAACGGACCGACGTATCCACTTTGGTGATTTGGAAGGGGATTCTAAGAACAACAAAAGGATACCACATAAGATCTTAATACAATTAAACCCCATTATCTAATTAATCTCTATTAAAAATATTTCATATGCCAATATTATTTATCAATAATTAATTAATTCTTTAATTCATCTTTTTTAATGCTAAATTTTAAGTTACTTTTTTTTTCTTTTTAATTGATAATATGTATTTAAATTACTAATAGTTGGTCAAGTTTAATGATTGTTGTTGTGGTATGTATGATTCTGCAAATATGCCTATGTATATGTGAGTATATCTATTGATAACTTAACCTTCGGTACTGTAAGGTCATATAAGCTTATATCGGTTAGACCGATTTATCAATAAAGGTAAGTATCATGCGGAATCTAAGAAAACATATATTTAATCATAGTATCAGCAAATTTGCTGTAATTTGGAAATACATTATATTGAGTTTGGGTATTAAGCTTGAGTATTTATTAATAGACAATTGATGTTATCCTCTGTCGTGGTCCTAGGATTATACCAAACTTTCTTGTTGGGACGTTCGATCACGTGGCCTCCACTGGACTTAGCCGGGGCTCCAATAAGAAAATATAGAAATTAATTTTATGAAAGGCCGAAACATTTCAAGTACCTCAACATAAATAGTCATTGGGAAATTTCACTTGTAACAGAGAAAGAAAAAGTTTTAGTAAGCCAAGTCTTGATAAAAAAGTTAAGACAGTTTTTTTATAAAAATTGGTTTATCGTCATAAATCGAAATTCTATATATAATATAATTTTAAATATTTTTTATAAGTTTAACATTTTTAATGTTTATAATAATATAATTATATTATGTATTATTAATTAAATTGGTTTTTATTATTATTCATACTTTTTAACATTTTATTAATATTTTTTGATTAAACTGTTCATACTTTATTTTTCAAGTATAGGCAAACAGTCGTTGATATTAACAAAAAAATTTTCATTGGTATTCATAAAAATAAAAATAGTATTGTAGTAAAATAAATAAGTGTGCGCTCGACAGTGTTAAGTGGAATTAACTCCAGGAACGATTCTGAATCTCCAAATTTTTGTCTTCGCTCTGTTTGAATTGGAGCGGCTAACTCTAATTCATTCGGTTCGTCCGTGAATAGCCACCTTTAAACTTGCTGTTGGATTATTTGATTCCAAAGCTACGACATTTATTTCTTGCCTAATTTACTTGTGTTTTAATGAAGCTAACACTTATCCATATCTATTTTGTTTTTCAATAAACTTTTAAATAGTTGTTATTGATGTTATTGACTTATGCGGCCGGAACCTGCATATAGCTGTCGCACCTTTTTAAGACTATTTCCATTGTAACATAACTAATACCGTTTTCAAGTTATATGCACTGAACTCGAGCTTGGTCCGCGCACCATGCAGATTGCACAATTTCAGTTCTGCCACTTTCTGCATATAAATTGAACACAGGTTTTTACATTTCCCGCCAATTTTACAGTTTTTAAAATTATAAAATAACAGTGACACATAGAACATGGGAAACATTTTAAAAAATCGATGGAAATTAAGTTTAACATCAACAATTTTACTTATATGAGAGTATCAACCATTTATGCACTAACATGGCAAATTTTGTTATTTATTTATATACAAACTTAAATTAAAAATTATGATTACTCCTGCATATTTGTTATTTTATAGGTTTTTCTTTAATGTAGCTAAACTATTTCCAAAAAGTTGCCATATTCTTAAGGCTTGCTGCTGATAATATAATTATAAAGATTAACAATAATTTTCAGATAGCTATTAATTTTCTAAATTTTTCATATTAAATATAATATTTTGTATTACACGTGAACGACTTTGAACGACACCGTAAACGACTGAGTAGTTTAGTAGAGTAGAGAGTAGTTTAGTGACTATCCGTGTGTGAACAAGATTAATTTAGTTGATTGGATAGTAAAACGATTTAGTTGACTAAATTGTTCTATTTTTGTCGGGCAAGTAGCGCCCACTACCTCTCATACAGGCCAGGCCACTCGACTTGCTACTAAACAGATCCGGACGCGTTAATTTAGTCAAGTACACTAGTATTTGCAACTCGCACCTTAAACATATCGCCACAAATGCCCGTAGAACGTGAAATCGGTGGTACAAAAACAGGCATGCTAAACAATCCGTCCACAGCAACATTGAAACAAAAATGAATTTCTTGGACTTGGAGAGAATAAAATTAAACAAAAAAATAAATATACGGTTAATATGGATTTTGTTTATTACTTACTGCATTTATTTATTTTTTGCACACAAAATTAATTATTGAATAAGAATATAACAATTAATAAAAATATTTTGTAACATGGCAATGGTCGCCATATGAGCATTTTGATCACTTTTCGTAAAACATGCGCAATTGATTAAAAGTTGACATTTCTTTGCCGATTTTTTATCTACTAAAAGCATTCCGGCGACATGGGAGTTTTTCTCAAACAGCGGGACCATCGGTAATAGTTTAAATTTTCTTCATTTTCAATATTTATGCTAGCATCCGAGGTAAAATGATTAAACAAACTGAGCAGATCTTTTTACAAAAAAATACTTCAAGATAAAGTTAAGTTTTAATTGCCTTAAAACATATCAATCACAAATTTGGCAGGTTACATATACATTTATTAGTTTATTTATTTAGTGTCAGAATACTAAATCTGTTACTAAAATCGTTTATTATGCAGGTCTATTGTGGATGGTCGCGCTGTGAGAGAGAGACTCTCTCGTCTACGTTGTTTGTAATACTTTTTGCTGTCTATGAATCATCTGTAGGCTATTAAAATATAAAGAGAATGCTTCTAGTTCTAGTAGATAAAAAAAAGTTAAAAATATTTTTATTAATTGTTTTATTGTTATATAATAACAAATTTTACTTATTTTGTATATTATTTTAATTTGATTTATATTATTGCAGTGCTGAGAAACAGAATAATATTCTGCGGACTCTAACATATATAGTAATAATCAAAAACAAGTAATACATAAATTTAAAATAGAAAAATTATTAATAACAATTTTAACTAGTGTAAAAAAATAAAACTGTACATTTAATATAATAAATTGCACAGTGACAGGCATTAAAATATGCCTCGATAAATTTGATGGTGATATGTACTTTCTCCAACGCTGTGTACCAAAATGTTGACGGTCGTGGGGTTATAAAGGCACAAACAAATAAAAAAATAAAGGTGTTTATTCCAATATAATATAAAAAATAACCAAAACTAATACACAATACAAAAGAAATATTACTTATTTACTTAAATTCAATGTAATGGATTAATAACATAATATATGTTACAATGAATTAACGAAATAAAACGCACTCACCTAAAAGCAGATGTAGAATAGATTAGGATTTAATTTAGCAATTCTACCCAGAATGCAATTTATATTACACAAAAATCCGCAATTCCGCAGTACAGTGAACGGGGCTCAAACCAACGCGTCTGGACCTGCTTAGCAGCGTGTCGAGTGGCCTGTTTGGGGGCTTGTCCGATAAAAATAGAACCAATTCTATTTATTGACTAAATCGTTTTACTAACCAAACGACTAAACTCAGAACATGTAATTAGTGGTAAGTGGATCACTCGCTACTCGTTACTCGACTGAAGCAATGCGAACCGGCCACAGGCATTTCACTCGAGTTGTACAGGTTACTTTTTCTACGTCCATTGAATCTTTAAAAAAATTATAACATGTATTTCGTATTTATTTTGTGGGTTATATTCAATGTTTGACGTTTTACGAAATTCATAAGTCAGGTATACCTACAATATTTATATTTAAAAATAATTATGTTTTTTATGTATTATTTTGGATTTCTGGTCTTTGTAACAAACTAAAATTATGAAAATTATTATTATAAATATTAGTACCTAAATTTAAAAATAATAATTGTAGATTATATTTGACAACGTAAGTAAACTTTACGTCCAAAGTATCTTGCATCGTAAGTTGTGCATAAAGTTTGTTTATCAAATTTACCTTGACAACGGAACGTACGTGATTTACTTACGTTGCTAGGAATATAATGATATATTATAATAAATGATGATATGCTAGGTGAACCGTATAGACGAGCCAGTCATCTTCTGGAGCCAGTATAACAAGTTACTTTGCATGTATTATTGAATATATTATTTGTTTTTTTATTTGTAAATAAGTAAATAACAAAACTATATCATAATAACAAAATCCGATAAATGACAAAAATTGTACAAACTTTGCTTAGGAAACGTCAGTTTTAGCTGTCACTTCAAATTATACTAATATAAAATTATTGATATTAGTTTTCGCATAGTTTTAGTAGCGGGAAAAACGTAATAAGCTACTCGGAACGTGGTACGTACATAAACATCTTCGGTTCCACTTCGGCCTGTAATAATTTTCCTCGAATGTTATAACGTACCTACGTTCCTTGTAGGTTAAATAACTATTTTCTACAATCAATGACATTATTATGATAACAAGAATTATTTGTAAAACGTCACTTTTTAGAAATCATTTTATAATAGCACTAGTGGTATAAAGTGAACTGATCTGATTTGTAAAACGTCACTTTTTAAAAATCGTTTTATAATGAAATTTAATAGCACTAGTGGTATAAAGTGATCTGATCTGAACTGATTTGAAGTCAAACGGCCAAATACAGTTGTGTTAAATAAAGTGTTGTACAGCTAATTTTATTTATTGTAAAACAGGCTCCATTAATGTCAATAAAATATTTGACATTATTGACAATACCTGACATTTGCAATAATATAATACCTTAACCTATTTATAAACGCAAGTAACACAACATGAAATTTTTAAACAACAGTTCATTGAACACAGCTGTACAACTATCATCGACGCGATATATATTTTTGTTTAAATCAAATCAGTGATAAATTGATTATGCCCAATTGTTTTCTTAAAAAAATAATGTGGTTTACATTGATCAAAGTACTTAATTTTATAATAACCGTAGAAAAAATATTGTATATATCTCTTGCAAAAATTGCACTTTAGAACTCGTACATTTTGGGTTATGTATAAATAAAAGGCAGTATATATAAACAAGCATACATTTTTTTTTGGTAATTGATAATCATCTTTGATGTGAAACAACTCATGGCGCGTTGAAACGCTTGTTGTTATGGTCACCTGGTACAGACTAATAAATTGCAAGCCAAGTAAAGTTCGTGCGCTAAAAATATTAGTGACAGTGACAAACAATATTATGAGTTTAAATTAGAATATTATAATTATTAAATAATTACTACGCCATTACTCCATTTGAAATAAATGTTTAAAAAAATCATCTTGGATGGGTATCGATCCCATAACCTTTGGATTTTATGTCCACTGTTTATTTTCTGTTTTATTAATTTATTTAAATTTTTAACAAAAACAATAACAAAAGTTTGGTAAACAAATAACAGTAACGAAAGTTTCGTGCTCACACAGCTTCAACAATCAACAATAATAAAACAAGTAACAATAACAAACTAATGGGGTAAATAAATAAATAATCACACATTCATTCTTCTTTCACCCACACATTCATCCATTTCATCGTTCATTCAAGTAACAATATTTGAACGAATTATTTTAAAATATTAATAAGCCCTCAGAAAACATCGGGTCTTACCTTTAACAAATTTTATTTAATCATAAAACTAACCTAGTTTTAGTTTTAGTGGTGGATCATCACAGTACAGCACATGGTAAAATTTATAAAAAAATAAATAGTAACAATAAGATGTTAAATGTTATGTTAATAATTAAAACTTAGATTTTGATTTTAATTAAATGTTATTGAACATTTTATAGTTTTACAGATTAACTAACAATCTGTAAAGTTAATCTGTTTATTTATTTTAATAAATTACAGTCGTTGCCTGTTTTTGCTCTTATAAATTTTGAAAAATCTTTATACAAAAATTTAATCCGAATATCATAATCCTGATAATGTAGTGGTAGTTTGGGCAAAATTAACAAAAATGTAAATTTTACATAATGCATCTTGCAATTTGGACCGTCTACCTTTTCCCAAATCCGGATCACATAATGTGTATCTGAAATGAAACAAATTAATTTAACAAGAAATAATACAAATATAAGCTGTAGTTTTAATAATAAAAATTCTGATATCAAAACGAATAAAAACAAAAAAAACAGCAAAGTGAGTGCCGCTGTACTCACGAAGGATGTGTAAACACACTCACTCACTCACCAACTAACCAGCCTACCAATCCACCAACCCACTAGCTCACCACATCGCAAACCCACCGATTCCACCAACCCCATCAACTCATTAACCCACCACCTCACCATTCGGAAATTTACCAATTCACTCACTCACAGCGTCGCAGGCATACTGACGTCACATAAATATGTATATTTGTATGTGACTTCAGACCAGTGATGGTAACCCTGACGTCATAGATGATGGTGATGCTGACGTCACCGTGTAACGGTTAATTCTCAATTAAACCCCAGCCGCAAATCGATAGCATACATTTTTGTTGAAATAATGTCTTTTAAGGTTAGAAAAAATCGGGACTTTTTTAAAATGCCGCGGGACAGATTGTTAAAAATCGGGATTGTCCCGCCAAAATCGGGACGTCTGGTCACCTAAATGTAACCGCCCATGCAGGTTTTGCGAAAGAGAAAAGAATTCGCAACAATTTTCTGTGAAATTTAAAAAATTTTAAATTCTGCCACATTTCGACCAATTAAATGTTGGTAGAAATAAAAATATTTGAGAATCAGCAAGAAAAGTGCAATAATTGTATAGAAGTGTATTATCTATTATTTATCTCTATCTATATATAGAAAAAATCAGATGTATGTGGGTATGTCCTGAATGGGCATCTAAACCGTTCAACCGATTTTGATCAAATATTCAAGAAAACTTTAACATTGAATCGCGGGTGATCGTGTGATGTAAATTGGATCAATTTTTTGGGATTATTTTAGAAATATAGAGATGCAAAAATGCAAAGTCAATGGGGGAATTGAGATGGAGCTAGTGTGCTAGGATCAATTTCATATTCAAATCGAATTTGACAAATCAATTATTATTTGTTATTGTCAGATACATAAACCCACTGTTTATATATCCTATCGTGGGTGGTGTTTGGCAAGTATATATTTTATTTATCAATGTCTGTCATGTAAATTTGATACACATTTAATAATTTATAATGTGAGTAATTAATGTAAATTTAATTAAAACAATAATATATACTAATAAAAGTTTTACTTCTGGTGTTTGTTCCAAGCTTATTCATATCTTTTTCTTGTGTAAACAATAAACCGGGGTTTATTTATGAATTTACAGTCACCTGTGTGCGAGTGATTGTGTGAGTGAGTGAGTGGGTGGGTGCGTGAGATAGTGTGTTTACACATTTTTTGTGAGTAGAACGGTACTCACTTTGCTGATTTTTCTTGGCGCAGCAACGTAGAAAAGGATATAGTCAATCCGCTAGCATTACAAAAAATTATTTTCTGTGAAAAACATCTTTTTCTTTCCTTCATTTTGTTCCACAGTAAATGATATATTATCTTGGCAAATATACTAGAATACTTTTCTTTGCTTTAAAATTCATTTCATATCAGACTGAGCCACAGCAAAGAGTGGCCAGGTTTAGTTAGTATATTATAAAAAAGAAAACAAAATTGGTAATTGTCATCATCACGATAATGTACACGACATATATTTTGCTTTGTACAAGTTTTATTGTAAACATCACAAACATTGGTGGTTCGGAAGTCACATTATAAGCTGTTGGTCCCATCAAAACCCCGCTATGACAAGCCATCAGCTTAATTAGGGGCAATGATGTAAAACATAAAACAAATCAAAATCTGGCTAAAATTTTCAAGTTTTTGGCCTTTTTTAGAAGGGCGATTTTTTAAATCAATTATTGTAAAATTAATGACAAATATCCTAAAACTGTCATATTATGTATTAAAGTAACAAATTTCATAAATGATTGAATAAATTATAAAAATTCTGTAACTTTTTGCAGGAATTGTATTGTCTTCTGAAGTTTTTATTTTTTTTAATTATTTGAACAATGTGTAACATAAAATCAATTCAATTTACCTATATGGGATAAAATGGCAAAACATGCGGCGAGATTCTTAAGTTTGTTAATTGATATCTTCAATAAAATATATTTTTCTAATATGCCATTTTGTTCCCTGAGAGAAAATCACCAATAGTTTTCATAAAAAAATTACAGCATTTATTAATAATCAATGATTTATTTAAAATGTGTTTTTATATTACTAATCCTATTATATAATACAAAATAATAAATATTGTTTTAATGTAT
The DNA here is from genome assembly GCA_030264575.1 of Tachinus sp. AB-2021. Lineage (NCBI taxonomy): Eukaryota > Metazoa > Arthropoda > Insecta > Coleoptera > Staphylinidae > Tachinus > Tachinus sp. AB-2021. The sequence continues at coordinate 7,093 of JARJEC010153144.1, read as the reverse complement.
TCATGATTAGTAATTAATAATGATAGTAAACAAACGTAAGCTGAAACATTACTAGTGCAATGCAAAATTAGATCAAATGTAAAACATTGATAGATCATCATTATCATTTATTCATCAGCTTCAAGATTAATGTGGCTTCCAAATTTTCCATATAAATGAGATTTTAATTCGCTCATAAGTTCTTTTAATTTAGTGCACTCTTTTTTTAAATTTGAAATTTCATCTTCAATCTCCTTTTTGGCTACTTCCAGACATTCCTAGAAAAAAAGTGTTAATTATTTATTTCATTAATCCATGTAAACAAGATGTGAACGCTTATAAAAATTTTAAAATTAATCTCTTAAACTAGTTGGGAAAAATAAAACAAAAATCGCATATTTGTATAATTTACACAACCTATAGCAAACATATGCACAATTTGGTATATAACAACTATAAAAATTAATTATGTTAATTATCAATTGTTCAAATTCGAAGTTGCTACAAGCGGCAACAATCAAATGCAAACATACCGCTTGTAACAACTTTGAATTTGAATAATTGATTATTAACTTTTTTACATGTTCTAGATGGATTTCTAGCACTTTACAATGTTTCTAGAAGAAGGGCCTATAACCACTCACTCTGACTATATTATTAACTGCGGTAGCGATACACGTTATCAATTATTAAAGTAAAACTTCACACAAATCTATTCCAATTGCATTCAACGATGTTATACCTTCTCTCTTTTTCACGTCAAGTTCATATGAAGTTAAACATTGTCAAAAACAAGAAAGAAGATGTAAAATTGACGAGTGAAATTGAGATGGAGCAACATCAATATAAAAAAATCAAATTTGACAATCTAATTTATAATATTTGTCAGTATCAGATACATAAACCCATATCAGTGTATAGAAATCAGTTTAATTAATATACTTTGATACAAATTTAATAATTTGTAAGGCGACCTCGGTGGTATGGTGTAGCGGTCGAGAGACCGTCAGATCGGATACATAAACCGATATCAGTGTATAGAAATTGGTTTAATTAATTTAGTTTGATACAAATTTAATAATTTATAAGCCGACCTCAGTGGTGAGGTGTAGCGGACGAGAGGCCGTCTACATACAATGCTAGGGGTTCTGGATTTGAATCTCATGATTAATAATTTTTTTATAAAAATGTGCAATTTATTTGGTTTTACGATTAAAATAAATAATTATTAAAATATTTTAATTATAAAGTTATACTTATGATTAAATTTCAAAATTAAATTTTATTACTAAGAAATAAAACACGATCTGATAATTGTAAACCTGCAATTTTAAAGCTTTAATGGTCTATATTACTCTCTCCAAAACTCAAATCTCTAAGTCTAAGGATAACGCCAAAAAATGCCATGATCCTTCTTAAGTGGACCACCCTGTATATATGACCTATATTCATATGACATTTTTATCATAAAATTGCGTCCCTAATGAGGTGACAACGATTTTTACACCTATTATAAATCACCCTGTACATAATATAATTTTTTTGTTCTGCTTGTAATGTGTTTCGTCAAACCCAAATATATGAAAATAATTTATTATGTTTGTAAAACACTTTTTTATAAGATGTGATGTTATTATTTGTTTTAAGAATTGTACGTAAATTATTATTATGCTGACTTATCCATATTTTGACCGGAACTGGATCCATCACCAAAAATAAAATCCGGAAGCAAACAAAACTGAATCCGAAATTCATAAAAACTATAAATATACTATAAGTAATGGGTTACTATTGTCAATAAAAATCAAACAAATCAACATTTGTCTTATTGAACATGCACTGTTACACAACACATAACGAATGCATACCTAAGAATTGGGAGAAATAAATGCGTTAGTATAGTAACTTTTACTATACTATTTGGATTGTATTGGACATGAACACATTTATTTCAGTCAGTCTTCTTTGTCAATTACATATGCGATACATTTTCAAAGATAAAGAAAAAGTGTGTAAAAACTGTTAAAGATATGTTAAAATAAAAACTTTGAAGTCTTCTAACTCAGTAACTAATCGATATCGGACATAAGTTTATAAGATTTCTCTTAAATTTACACGAGCTTTCATTGGTCAAAGTTTGCCGGTGAGCTAAAAAATCACCCAGTATTTAAGTTGAAGTATTATTGGTTAATTATTAATATTATTTTTTAAATATTAGAATTTTTTTGATGTGACGTAACCGTCACCATCACCGGTCTGAAGTCACACGTGATTGAGTGAGTGAGTGAGTGAGTGAGTTAATGAGCGTGTGAGTTGATAAGTTGGTGATTTGATGAATTGGCGAGTTGGTGAGTGTGTTTATACATCTATCGTGAGTACAGCGGCACTCATTGTGCTGATTTTTTTACTTTACATGGCTTTTATTTTTGATGATGCAACTGGTATCCGATTCCTGCCAAAATATGGATTCAGTCACATCTCTAGTTATCACATTTTTGAATTTTTATTAAATTTTTTTTTTTAAATAGCAACAAAAATATAAATAAACATGATAAGTAACTTTAAAACAAGACTGTCATCCGTACGACTACTGGAGGGTTTCACGTTCATTAATTTAAAAAAATCAGATCCTGTTATAGTTATCAAGATCCAGTAGGAACCAAACATTTCAAATTGTTCGCCAGATCAGGTTCTGGTGGCATCACTATAAATTACGACTATATATCAAAAAAATCAGAATATTAAGAAAAAATCGAAAATTAAATACTGCACGTGGATATAGCTCAAATGTTATTGTCAAAATACCAGTTTCAGTCACTTAAAATGAAACGTAGTGCTAGTCATATCGCTCATCCGAAAGATAAGTGACACAACTCAAAAATAGCAAATGCTCTCTAAATACATTTAAAACACGTTTATTACAGTACATTGGTAGTCAACTTTGAGCAAGATACAAACTGACACTTACCAAATACCAAAGTTTTCTGTAAATTCATTTCTGACATTTTTCCAATTAAAACAATGATTATTTGTGTATCATTTTATGAAATATTTTGTAAATTGATATTTTTTGAGATGAGCGATATCACGTTAGTAAGGTAGTGAGAATATCTGCTAAAAAAAGAATAAAACTAACGTTTGCCGATATTGTCATAAGTCACAAAAAATCGCAGGTGTACAAAAGTTGTGAAACAAAATATGTCGTAAGTCCCTATTAATCCAGAATAATATTTAATAAAACGTCTGTTATTTCTCAAAAATTAGTAATTTGAGATTTACAACCTTTTCGAATTAAGATAAGGCTATATATGTAGGTCCCTTCTCAAAAAAATTTCTCTTGTGACATAATCGCATAAAAAATACTGTTCTTATATATTTCTGGAGATTTAATTTTTTATAATTATAACAATAAAAATTATAGAATTCCACCAGGTTAGGATTCAAATATTGAATTTATAATTTTGCTCGTCCAATTTATTTTTCAATAATGACAAAAACACAAATGATGATTCTGTCTTGTCAATTATCATTTTGATTGTATAAGCCATTCTAATGTCTAGTTTACACAAGTAATTAAAAGTATCACAAGTCCATTTCTGAGAGCATTTACACTATATGAACGTTCATACAAATTCAACCTTTTCAAATCATCTACTTGAAGAAAATCACACTATTCAAAATTTAAAAGATTTACATATTTTAAACGACATAAAGAAAAGTAAGAAGTTAGACCTTTTGGAATCTTTAGAAAATTTTAAACATAAAAAGAATACAAATTTGCAACTTTTAAACGACCAGCTTGATGTTATGTACATGCCAATTAATTTAATCCCCTACTCAATCTGTCAATAATTACCTGTTTGCTAACCCCAAACATGTTGTTAATCTTTAATATTTTTTAAATACGTTTTATACCTGTATGTAACCCCTTAATCTTTTATTGTCAATTCACTTCTGATGAAGACTGAGGTTCAGTTGAAACTGTAGTCACGATGTTACTAAATAAATCGTGATATAAAAACATAGCAGTTTTATTTTTATCTTGTATTTTCTTCTCCTAGAGTGTTTATACTGAACTTTTCAAAAAGGTTTATACTATACAAGAGTACTCTCAAATTATTTATTTATTTGCAAGTACTCTCAGATACTTGAGTTGTAATACTTTTACTTGCTCATGTATTCCACCCTGTAGCTCAGTGTTTGCCAACCAATATGCCACAACTACATGTCAAGTGTGCCACAGAGCTCTTAAATCTTCGCTGTGATATATTACACCATATTTGTAAAATATAATTGCTTTTTAACTTATTGTCTTTGTAAATATTAAATATGTACACCTGTTATATATTTTATTACCTTTTGAAATTGAACAAATTGATCAGTCATAAATAGAAATCCTAATAATTTGTATCTTCAAAAATTTTGGTGTGCCGCACCATATTTTTTATTCATAAAGTGTGCTGTATACAAAAAAGATAGGGAAACACTGCTAATCAAAAGCTTACATTTGAATTACATTGAAATAATCAATGCAATATTTACCTGTGTTTTTTCGTTGTCTTGATATATAAAAACTTCTCCTACTAAATATGGAATCTTTTCATCATCGTCCAATAATGCAATTTCATCACACGCTTCTTCAATATTCTTCAGCTCATTCTAAAATAATCATATTTGTTCATATAATAGATATTTTTGGTAAAACTAGTCGATATTTACTTCTTTATTTTTTATTTCATCTTTTAGATCTTCTACTTTGGCATTTAGTCTAGCAAATTTATTAATTTTTTGTTGATCATCAAAAGTTATATGTACATCTGAATCCTAAAATTGAAACAATTCATTATTTATATAATTTATATAATTGTGTACATAAATTTTTAATACAAACCGGTTGGAAAGTTCCTTTATTATTCGTAGACATGTTTATTTTAGTATTAAGTTATTGCAATTTATTAATATTAAATATAATATATTGGTGCATGTACAAATAAGGTTAAGTGTTGATCAGTGAGTTTGATGTCAACAGTGTCGCCACCACTCGGTAGCCGATGTCGGATTTTGATTTGGACGAATCAAAATTGGCAGTGTTGCCAATGTTGACATCTACATAAAATGTTTTTATAATCTTTCCATTTACCATTTAAGGCCCGTATGCATCACTATTAGTTAAAAGTGACAGTTACTTAATCTTTTGTTAATTTTAATTTAGTTTAAAATAATTTACATTGCACCAGCAATATTTAAATTTAGTTAAATATTTTAAGGTTAAATCTGGCAACTATGGAAAAACTAAAAAACTAAAAGTAATAAGAACATGTTGGCGGTAAAATGAAATATAACGTTTAATATACACAATATTTTATATTTTCTTCTTTGTTATATTATATGTTAAACAACAACAAAATAAATATAAGATATTAATTATTGCAAAATTGTATATTAATTATTATTTATTTCATTTATATGTAATCCATATATAAATCGACGTCATGTTCTGGAAAAACAATATTATTTTGATATAATTAATTGAAGTGACCGTTACTATGAGATCCATTCTTATGAAATAAAACAATTTACTATGTTTTTTATCACGAATTTATTCTCTCAAATACATTACTAGTTTCGGCTCCACTAGAGCCTTCTATAGTAAATTGTTTTATTTCAATATTATTTTGTGTTATTTGAGGTTAACTGACACTTTAAACTCCGAAATTCTGCAGTTTAAATTTAACTTGCAGTTAGGGTATTTTAATTAAAATTTTAACTGGTAGTGGTGCAAACGGGCCTAAGTAAGCCAATTTTGAAATTAGGTGAGCCAACTGGCTCACTGGCTGGAGGTAAGGTAAGTAACTACTTACCTTACCTCCGATACATTTACATGCTTAACCTTGCTGCGTCTTTCGGGTCTTTTTAATTAAGCATGGTGCGCTTTTACTGTGGATTTGTGAGTTTTTAACTTTGTTTATTTAATTAATATTCACGTGTATATATGATATTTATTTAGTTTTACGTTATAGTTTTCTCACCATAAAAAAGTACACACATAAGGTGTTTTGGTCAGTTTTGTACAATAGGCTCAAAAAGGACCTTAGGTATATATATATATATATATATATATATATATATATATATATATATATATATATTCCGAAATATATTAGCAGGCCAATTTTTTATTATTATTTCTTAAAAGTTCTTCTTCAACCCTAAATCGCAAAAATCCTTCAACATTTTCTTTTGCGTCACAAGATAAAGGTGATTTTTATATCTCGGTTGCTATTGGTTGGATTTTTATTTATTTATTTTTTAAATGTAGAGAATAGTTATTTGTTTATCTGGGCCAGAAAGCGCTACTTTGCTGGACGAGTCTGAGAGTTGGGAGATGAGCGAGTGAAGCGAGCGAGGCCAGGACAGCTAGAAGAGTATTTCGGCCGTGGTAAACACAACATTATTTAGGTGGTTTGAGTTTAACATTTAATTGATTTACACTAGTGGACATAAGTATAGCACCAAAAGAATAAAAAGGTTATATCTGTAACAACCGAGCACCTAAACAAAATATATTTTTATTACATCAAATAGTTGTGTTTAAAATATTCTGCCAAAAATATTGAGTTTGGGTATAAACTTTTGTTTAAACATTTCTTTTTCTTATTTTTACAATGAGAAAAGTATAGCATCAAAAATATAAATACTTTTTATGAAAATAAAAACGTATTTTTTTATAGAATTTACAACATTTCTAGTTTAGTTTAACCTCATGAATGAAATTGTCATACATTAGCAAAAAATTCACCAGTTGATATCAAAAACAAAATTATTAAATTGTTAAAATAAGGTAATCAACAAATTGAAATTGCCATGCGGTTAAATTAAAATAGATCGGTTGTTCCAAGAACAATCAAGAAATTAAATATTGTGAAACATTATGTGTTGGATTATAATCAGGTTATTCTAAGAAAACCCTCAAAATTAATGAATAGCCGCCGCATTAAAAGAGTAAGAATAATAATAATAATAATATTAATAATAATAATAATAATAATCATAATCATAATGATAATGATAATGATAATGATAATGATAATGATAATGATAATGATAATGATAA
>JARJEC010153045.1:0-12454 GCA_030264575.1 Tachinus sp. AB-2021 | reverse complement strand
TATAGAAAATCTCTCAAACAGTTCTAAAACCCCATCAGACTTTGTCAGCGCAGAGAAAAAAACAGAAGTATTTGCCGACATCCTTAAACCACTTTCATAAAAAACAAAGTATTTTTTAGCGACTTAAATTCCTTTTGTCACCTATTTCGTTACATGACATCACATAAGAAAAATAATTAAAACTTTTGTAACCGTTAGGCCGTAAAGGTCAAAGATATTTTAAATGTAGCTCTAAATCTAGCCGCAAAAAGCATAGTTACAATACGTCAAGGCAATATTTTAAAAATGCATCTTTTCAACTCAAAACAACAAAAATATTTGTATTTAACTACTTAGAATTTCGACAAGTTTTTAGAAACATCATCAATTGAATACAAATTGGTCGTTTCGTATAAAAGCTTTCTCCTAGCAGCTTGATATTCTTTAAGATTTTTTTGCATTTTCTGAAATTCTGCTTTATCCATAGCATCCAAAATGTCTTTTGCCATACACGGTTTCCTCATCAACATATTTGGTGGAATGTATTCTTTGGGTAGCAGGTTAGTTTGATTTTTTTGCATATCACCAGCCTACAATGAAGGATTTAAATAAATAGTAAATAAAGATTATATCAGTGTAATACATTTTTCCAACTTTTCTTATTATACGGTATATTTACATTGTTGTAGATGGGATTCATGTAATCTAAACAAAAACAAAATTAATAACAAATTTAATCTGCTATATTGACAATTACATGTCTGTTGATGGTTCTTGTACACCTTTCTTTTAGGATACTGGAGGCATGATGCATAATCAGGTCTATTAAATTCTTCTAAAGTTTCTGAATACTCTATATCTTCTTCAATATATCTAACAGTTGGTTCAGTTGGATACTGCTCGTACTCAAAATTACATTCATACGGAGCACATTCAGTCTGTACCAAAAATGGTTTTGCAATTACAGTTTCAACATTTTGAATATCTTCAGGAATTTCAATAATAGTAGTTTCGTTGGGGTTAATAAGGCCCTTAGGTATAACAATTTTTTGTGACATTTCGAATTTTATTTTCACACACAATTTGATTGTTTCTGACATAAACAATCTGTCCAAATTCACGTCAAAATTCTTGGTCAATATTTTTAATAATAAACAATTTAAAAATGCCAAATACAATCAACAGTGCCGATTCTAAAAAGACGAGTCCCGGAGGAAGTAAAACTGGTGTTATGTCGCCAGCCAAATCTCAAGGATCAAACAATAAAAGTCTCGAAGCTATAAAAAGCAATTCTGAAGTAAAAAAAGAAGTTAAAAAAACATCGGCTGTTTTAATTGCAACACCAGCAACATCAACACCACATAGTGCTTATGTTGAACCAAGACCTGGCGGTTATATAAAGATATTGGTTCCTCCACAAACAGCGTCTATTAAGAATAAAGAATCTAATAATGAGCTTAGCCCTTGTATTTGTTTGTCTTCTTTGTGTCAGGAACTTGCAGGTATAGGAGCAGGAGCAAGGTATCCAAAAATAGTTTATTGAAAAATTAAAAATTGAGATATTATTTTAATTTATTTCAGTTTTAAACCAGGTACAAGCGGAAAAGACATAACTTTTGGGGTGTCCTCCCATGACACCACTAGAGAATATCGCATTAACAAAACCATTAATGAATTGGATTGGGATATAGCATCGCTCGGTGATTTGAATTTTGACGTGGAATTTGATGAAGCCGCTGAAGTTCCCATCATACCAAAAATAAATCTAGTATCTGTTTTAATAAGTTTTATTATGATGACTGCTTCCGGTAATGATGTTAGCGAAAGTGAAGTTAGAGCTATTGTTTCTTATTTGGATTGCATTAGGGACGATGAGGATGTCACACCTCCAAATGTTCAAGGACTTCTTAATCACATTCACATGAAATACGGGGTTAAAGGAAAAGGTGGTAATAAACGAACAACAATAAGTCCTAAAAAAAAACAAGCTGAGCACATCGATGTTACTACTGACAATGATATTGACAATACTAATGTAATGATTACTTCTACTTTACGTGTAAAGCCTAGTTCACCAAAAGATTAGTATAATTTGTATAATTATCTAATTTTAGTAAAAAAACAATAATTCAAAAATATGTAATTATTTCGATATTATTTCCAAAATATTTTTCACTATCACAAGATTATATACAAAGCAAGCTCATAAAATATCAACTTAACAATAATCCTAAAAGCTATATTTTGGTTTTAGCGATGCTGCAAAAGATTTACACTTTTAATATGATTTCGTGTCTAAATTAAATAGGTGCTCTTTGCCGTTGGTTGACATTTTACAACATTTCCTCTCATATACTTTTTCTATTCACAACGCAATTTTATAAAATTCGAAAAAAGCGTCTCGAATTAAAATATAACTTGATATTCGGATTTTTCGTTTCTTTTTTTATTTAAGCGGTTTAGGACATGATCCAATTATTTTAACGAAACCATTGTTACGCCACTGTTTTAAACTGCTAGGAAGTATTAATTACCATTTAATTTTAAACAAAAAACATTTGGTACCTCAATATAAACACCTATTAGCCCTATATGCTTGCTATATGCTTGCAATTGATTAATTGATAAAACTGCAGTAGAAAACATTACGTTTAATATACTAATATACTAATACTAACCCGTATAAAAAATCTAGTGATAGTGACAGGATTTTAAATTTTAATTCGTATCAACTTTGCCATAAATTAAATATGATTAAACAAAATTTACACATTAAGTGATCAACATTTTTTTAGTGAAAATTATAAAATATTAAATCAAATTAATCTTAAATAATCAATTAACACATTATTCAATGATCACAAAAAATCTTTACAAATCTCAAACAATACAATAGTCAATATAAAGAATACTGAAAATAAAAATTGGTTTTCAATTCCGTCTATAGAAGGCCTGTCCCAGAAAAAGTGTTAGAATAAGATACAACAAAAATCAAATTCAAGATCCAAAAAAGCAGTAGGAAATTTGTTTATAAAAACAAAAAATAGAACTCTCAAATAAATACACAATTCTATTTCATGTCATAATTATATTGGCACCGTAGGAGAAGGTCACAAATTCAATTTCAATAATCAAACCTAATATTAAAAAAGATATATTAGTGAAATGCTTTTTATTAATTGTTATTAAACCGTTCATTGTAATACTGATACCTGCCACTCTCAATATTACTTACAATAATTTAATTAAATAAACAATTTAATAAATTAACAATCCTTTACTAACCACACCGTATATTTTGTTGTTTCTTTCAGATTGCGCTTACGTGTTTTCGTAATTTTTAGAACTCATAACTCAGACAATCCTCAACCAAAATAAGTCATAAATAGTGTTTTGAAATCATTTTGCTTTCCTCTTTAATAATATCTGACAAAAATGAGATGTTCCATTTAAAAAACCCATGTTATATTAATTATAATTATGTGTATATTATACAGGGCGTTTTTGTTTCGAAAGTATTTACCCAGAATATCTAAGAAAGTCGGGGCGAAATATAAAACTCCTATAACACGCCAATTTTTACTTGAGTTACACCTCTTCTGACATATTGTTGACTTGTGTGTAAGTTTCACACTCTCCTCCAACAAGCATTTATCAAAAAATTTAAATCACCCACCTTGTGACACCTCATTTGAATGGTCTATATTATATCAGTTGCGCAAATTTTTATTCATTTTTAAATCATATTGGACTGTTTGCCTGAAATAATTTATTTTTAAATTAATATAATTCACATCAATTTTTATTTTAAAGGCGCCATATTTTGGAATACTGTTGACATAAGTGCAAGTTCTTTCCTCCCCTTTAAGTAGCATCACATAAAAGTTTAAACACGATGGCCCACTTTATGACACCTTATTTGAAAGATTTTAATATCAGCAATTCAACAGTACATATATTTTTTTAATTTATATTTGTAAATTTAAAAAAATTAAATTATTTTTTATAGTATCTAGGCTTCAACATGTCGATTGTATATCAAAAGGTGTTTCCTTTAAAAAAAATGTGTTTCAGGGGTTTCAATCGTTTTGCGTATTTTATATTAATTTGTAAAAAATAGACTACATATCTAAAAAAATATGCTCAGCTACATTAGTGACCTTTCAAATGTGATGTCATAAGGGGGGTCGTACTATTTAAAAAAATATATCGGAACATATACAGATACACAAGTCATTAGTATGCCAAAAGATAATTTCTTCAAATGGATTGGACTCGTCCAAGTTGATTTTACGCGCCAGGCTCTAACTCCAACATATTGATATAAGATATTTAAAAGAAGTATATTGATCTGTTTTCAATATTAATGCCAATCACTTATTGCATTAAAGATGTTTATTTTCATTTTTATTTCAACTTTTATTACAAGAACAATTGTGTACTTGTAAAGATACATCAAATAAATTGGCAACAAATTAAAAGAAAATCAATTCTATTCCACGATTCATTATATTTTTTAATGCACATGCATTTTAGTAGTAATATATGACAGCCACCACACAATAATAGTAAGCAATTGAACATGATGCAGTAAGAATGTAAGAAATACGGGTACAGTAATAGTTATAGCAACAATTCGAAGCTATTTTCTACTTTTTCAACTCAAAATTGAAAAGGCCAAACCCACGAAATGTCTGCTTTAAGATTCTCTAAATTGTGGAATGCAACATGCACAGTAATCTTACCTTAGTCATCAAGGTTGTTTCTCAGCAATATCCAAAACATCATCCTCAAGATTCAATAGTCTTGGTCTATTTTATTCTAATTCTTTTAAATTGCACATTTTCCGCAATTTATTAGTTTTCCTGGAATGGACCAAACAAATTCACCAAATAAAGTGTTTCTATCGTATTCTTTCAAATTGCGCAGACATTTTCCGTAAATGATTGGTTTTCCTACCTTATTTAAATGGAAATACCAAGAAAAAAATGTTTTTTATAAGAATTAAAGTCCAACAATCTTATTTTTGCACTAATATTTTTTTTTACATTTTACCAAATAAATTAAAAAACATGAAATTTCTTTCATTACTAATTAATAAAAAAAGTTTTTTCTCTTACATCTATCTGACAACACAGTGTAGATAACTGATACTGTTCTGCTATTTCCTGTAATACTTATGATTATTTTTTTAAAAATTGCATGATAGTTATTTTGGTTTACTTTTAATCGAAATATTTATTTTTGCAATAAGTACTTATCAATATTATTATTAATTTAAATAAATGTGTGAATTTTTGCAATATATACCGATTTTTTAGTTTTCTTTCTAACTAACATATTATTTATATTAAATTTAATTGCTATTAGATTTTTTGTAATAATCCAATAATAATTAAATATAACTGAAATAATGATGTATAACTTCAAATTACCTGACACTAACATTTATTAATTAATTTGTCAAGTTTAATTCATTTATTTCGTTGCACCATCTCTGTAATTCATGCACAACTTCAATTTTCAATGTAATTCGTGCACAAGTGCAATTTTCAGTGTAAGTAATCTGATTGGTCAAACATTTAAAAATGGTACGATATGGTTGGTTTATAATTATAGAGGGAAATATTCGCTGCTATTATCGTTGTCGTTGTTCCAGCATAAACGCACATAGAGAATAAGTTCTCGTTGCTTGCTCGACTGGCAATTTAATGCAATGTATGGCTTTTCTACGCTTTTATCGCTATTATCATTCGTTCCTCCAATATAAACGCAGCTCAACACACTGTATACATCTCGATATGTATATTGTGTATAATTTTGTTTCGCCCTGTATAAAATTATAGAAGTAAACAAAGTTACAGGTTATGTATTATAGATTATAATATATTACTACAAAATGAGATCACAAAGAAACATCCATCCTGCATTTGAATCAAAATGTTGGATTGATGATCTGGCAGTGTGTAAGCAATCTGGAGTGGGATTCTCTACAAATCAAATATACAGAGAGGATGGCAATCGACAAGAGGAACACCATTTCGAAGATAGAAATTTCCATTGCAAATTTGATGCAGACAACAACTCCTTTCTTTATGGTGTTTTTGATGGGCATGATGGCAAACGTGCTGTCGACTTTTGCATGCAAAAAATGCCAGCGGAAATTTTGTTCGGACAACTTAGTTCAAGCATGACTGACGAAGAAATTAAAGATGTTTTAAGGTAGATAAAACTAGTCATTTTGGCTTCATTTGATAAAAGATATATTTATCTAAATAATTTTAATTATATCACAATTTATTCCTACTGCTATAATTGCTATAAAAATTTAAACGTAATTGTAGTATATGATACAAATATTTTCTTCAAATTATGTTTATACTTTTTAAATATGAATATATGTAGTGCATCTTGAGAAGTATAAGTATTTTGAACAGAAAACTTTTTGTTATTTTTATATAACCAATTTTCAAAATATTTAATTTTAGTTAGGCAATCCAAAATAAAAGTTGTAATTGGCAACTTTCTTTGCTTCTTTGTGATTTGGGTTGTCTAGATAAAATAGAAATTTAATTCAGTTGTATTTTGAGAATACAATTTTTGCATAGAAATAAAAATATAATAATAAAAATAATATAAATATGTAAAAAAAAATGCTTTATTTAATACTGATAAGTGAAATAATTATATTATCATGGCAAAATTATCTTAGCACTGCATAGTTGCCGACAATATGCCAACATCTGATATGAATTTAATTAAAAAAATATTGATTTAAATGGAAAATTTATATTCTTATGCTGTGCACTAGTATTTTTATTGGTATTAGAATTCGTGAGATTTATAAAAAATTACCGATAATATATGAACCACTTTTTATAGTGCCTATGAAAACATGTTTAATTATATGAAAATTAATTACATTATGTATATATTGCAGACAGGCTTTCACAGGTGTGGAAAAAGGATACATGGAATCATTAGGAGATTTATTGGCAGAGCGAACATGCTACGATATCCCAGATGATATAAACCAATATGAGTATTACAAAAAGCAGCCTGAAATAATGGAGAATATTAAAACAATTAATGATGAATTATCATCAGGTACTGCAGCTGCAATTGCATTAATATATAATAATAAATTATACGTGGCAAATGTGGGAAATTGCAGAGTGCTTCTCTGTCAGACCGATCCCAATTTGGTGCTCAAAGTTGTACAGTTGAGTGTAGATCACGATTTGACAAATGAGGATGAAGTATTGCGGTTGTCACAAATTGGGATTAAAGTTGGAAGAAATCGTAAGTGAATTGAAAATTATCAATTCAATCAGCAACCAAAGTTATAAAATAGTAGTTTTTTACACTTTCAGATTTATGAGAATATCATTTTAATCATATTCTAGATTCTTATTTAGGTAATCAGGAAAATACAAGGTGCTTGGGTAATTATTTGGTGAAAGGTGGCTACAAAGAAGTGGATGATTTAATGTCAGCCATTCAGGAACCCATAATTGCTGAGCCAGATATAATGGGGGGACTTAATTTGGACGATTCTCATAGATTCCTTTTGCTGATGTCGGCCGGTCTATATAAATCAATTGAAGAGACTATGAGAACTGACCAAGTCAATAAATATATAGCTCAGTGTGTGGTTGAACAGGTAACTAACATATTTGTTAATTATTAATATTATTTACTACTAGATTATCATGTTATTTTTAGTTCCGTGAACAAGCTACGATAACAGGAGTGGCACAAGCTGTAGTTGACAAAGTAGTTCGTCTCCATCATGATTGGTACATGACAAACTCGTTCACAAACAGTACAAAACGTGAAGACATAACATTGGTAGTTCGAAATTTTAACTTTCCAATGCCAAACGCAATAAAATCTCCAACAACGCCATGCGTCACTTTTAATCCTCAAATATCAAGTACGGTGATATCTAGCACGCATACCACCCTAACAAATTCATCCAATTACTTAACAAATAGCAGTTTAGCAGATTCAAATACGACGAATACCAGTAGTAGTTCGGAGGATGCCGTTGTACATAATCCTGATGAACGCATAAAAGCCTATGTCAACTTTAACGATTTTTACAAACAAGTACAGGTGGCTAAATCAAATGGAACACTACCCATCGGAATCGAATAACACAATTCTGTGCATGACTATTTTATTCATATAAATGTGGAAGCAACTTTCGTTTTTTTTTTTTAATTTTAACATTTACAAAAACAAGTAGGCTACAACTGTTGGCAATATTAAATATTATATAAAACTTTATTTATCTAAACAATGTGTAAATATGCTAAAACTATATTTTTAATAAAGATTGTTATTGATTGAGGCAGTTTTTACACATCATCCAAATCACCACACATGCACACGTAATGTCCAAAAAAATTTGCTTAATAACGAAATAACAAAATAATAATATATAAAATATGTTTTCCTGACTCCTTTTATTTTATGGATGCTTATGAATCCTTGAGATAAAATATATAACATTGATTTCATGGCTACATCCAAATTTTTAGTGTACATTTTTTGTACAGTTATGTAATTATTATTGTTACGTTTTGAAGCAAGAGGTATTTTGATTGATATATTATAAAATGTAGCTATGAAACAAAATAATTTCTTTCATTGGAAATTAATGAAAAGTTAACCTGATATTGTTTAAGGCCTGTAAATCGGGTAAAATTAGGTTATACAATAATGGCACTATTTGAACCTAATTGCATTTTAGGTTAGTTAACTAGTTTCATTGATTTCACTAAGTGTCTTCGATTTTTTTTAGTTAGCTGTAATTTCAGTTTAGCATGATGAAGGCATAACCTTCAAACGTTCAAATGCTGCCTTCTCCAATTTCTCCCTATGATCGGGATGAGCGATTTGGATAAGAGCGTGAGCCCTTTGTCTCAGGTTCTTGCCAAAGAGGTATGCAATTCCATGTTCAGTGACTACGTAGTGTACATGGGCACGACTGGTAACAACTCCAGCGCCTAATAAAAAACAAATTACTATTAGTATAGTTTATTCAAATTTCAACTAGGTTCATGCATGTTAACTATATTCAAACTTTGTATTAATAGAACATTATATCCAAAATTGCAAGAAAATTATTGAATTAATTATTTTAAGATAACTTGTGCAATAAAATAAGATGGCCCGTGCTTTTGGCAATAGTTTAAACCATGTAACTTTTATGCAATTAATGAATTGAAATCAAACTTTTCTTACCTAATTTAGGCACCACTGAAATTTTACTTTCTCCTTTATTGGTAACTGAAGGCAAAGCAATAATTGGCACCCCAAGTCCGTCCAATCCTTCGGCAGCTCCACGAATAAAATCTACTTGTCCTCCGAATCCTGAATACATCCTTGTACCGATAGAATCAGATACAACTTGTCCAGTAAGATCAACTTCAATGGCAGAGTTGATGGCAGTCATCCGAGGTTGTCTTGCAATGATACCTACATAAAATCGTTAATTATTATTTTATCTAAATAAATACTCTAATATGTTTATTTTTAATCTCTTTATATTTAAAACTGGTTTTGACCTTCGGGTCAACATGAGCAAAATTATAGTTCGTGTGCCGTTACATGTTTTGGTTATCAAATATTTTTGTACAAAATAATTGGGTGGGTGGAAATGCCACTAAGGCCAAAACTGTAAGATCGGTAATTTAAGAAACGTTAAAAAATATTAGCCAACCATAGTTTTAATTTGAGTGCAATAGTCGGTAAGGTTTAACTACAAGTGTAGATTATTTATTTCTATAACCCAGCTGTCCAGCTAATGTATAATCAAAATTCAAAAATCAAAAAATATTGGATATTATTTGACCCTCCTGAGATGTTCATATTATTACAAAAATAAGGTTTAAACTCAAATCTCTTAATGATGCAATGGTCGGGCAGGAAGGAGGTTCCCTATATTATATTAACAACAGATCTAAACTAAAACACGCTCCTGTCATTTAACTAGACACTCGGTGCACTTGAGATGTTCATTACTCACAAGACAGATTTTTTATCTTCAAAATGTGGTAGATTTTTTATTAATAAAGTTAACTAACAATCCTCTATGTTTATGAAGTTATAAATAAAAACAAATTTCAAATAGGATACTTATTTCTGGACTGAGAAAGTATTTTATAGTTATTAATAATAGTTGCAAAAATATTAAAATGACTACTTACTTGTATGATTAACATAATCAATAGATAACATTTCAATGAATGGATTATTGTCAACAAAATCGTAGAGCTTTTGTGTGCCAATAAGGAAAGAACCAACAATGCGTCCTTTGTGCATGGTCTTCTTGTTGTTGGTGACGCATCCCTTCTCCACTAGATCGACTACACCTCCAGCAAACATTTCAGAATGGATACCAAGATCTTTGTGGTTAGTTAGCTGAGATAACACGGCATCAGGAATGTTACCAATACCTGAAAATGGAAATTGAATATGTTGTCACATAATCAAAAGTCTATTAAGTATTAAAAAAAACAAAATATAGGGAAAAATCATCATAACAAAAAAAATGCATTTCCTATTTAGATAATATATTGATAATTTTCATTTCTGTAAATCTTCCACACATATTAGAATATTAATCCCAAAAATAAATGTTAGCAAACTAAAATAGTGAATAATGCACATTTTTTCTGAATGGACTGGTATTAATTATGCTTACCCATTTGAAGTGTAGCACCATCAGATACCAAATTTTCGGCAATTAATTTTCCAATCTGTGATTCAACATCAGTTAATGGACGGTCGCCATGTTGAGGTAATTTGGTGTCAGCTTGAACAGCATAATCAAAGTGACTCATGTGAATAATACCATCACCAAAAGTCCTAGGCATCTGTTGGTTCACTAGAGCTGCAATATCAAAGTTTATTAGCGATCATATGGAAAACATTTTTATTGTGCGTTTAAAAATTTTATTCTTTACAAGTCTATATCCATTAAACTGCTTTTAAATATAGTAAGTTTAGATCTATATTTGGTTGGAAAGCTATGCCTTTTTATTTTGTTCGTAAGATTTTAACATTTTGTGTTAGTTTTGTCTTATTAAACAATTCCAATGCCACAAAACATTATTTTTTGATATTTTTGAAAAACGATTTTTTACAAGTACTACTACTATACTAGAGCTAAATTTAAAAAAAAATGTATGTGGAAATCTAATTGAACGAAACAGTAAAAACGTCAGATCTTTCTTTAAATTTTTAAATTATTTCCCAAAGTCTAACATTGTTTTTGTTTTTGGTTCATATTAGGAGAAATAATTTTTTATGGAAATACTTTAGATGGCTTTTGAAAACTACAATGTAAGTCACCACAAAATATCCTTTTACGGTAATGATAAATAAAGAGATTTCTTTTGGTTCAGTTTACCTCCCTTATTATTAGAAAAAACTGATAAATCTAACAAATTATTATTAAGTTTATTTACCAACAATCGTTTTAGAATGCATTAATGCAGCCCTCACGCAATCCACGCTGGTTCCTAAACTGCAATATCCGTGACAATCTGGTGGCGAAACCTGCCAAAAAAATTTGTAAATATAAAAAATGATTATTAAAAATGTCAAATGATCAAAAATATTGCATAACACTAACTTGTATGAGTGCTAAATCTGGTTGGACAATTTTCTTGTGGAAAACCATAGGGATTTCGTGTAAGAAAATAGGTACACAATCGCCACGACCTTCGGCGACTGCCTTACGAACATTTCCTCCCATGAAAAACGAATGAGATCTGCAAACAAAATAAAGATATTACAGATGTAACAATATACGAGGTATGTCTAAAAAATGGGGTGAATGATCTCGTTCAGAGTTTCCCAAAGAGGGTACCCGCAGAAACCTGGGGTTGCACGAAATAATTTTTAGGTTCCGCGAGAACAGATTTAGGTATGTCAAGGGTTTTATAAAAAAATTCTTAAGGGTTCAACAAGAAAAAAAGTTTAGGAAACTCTTATCTAATTAATATAATATATCGGTAAATGACATAACAACAAGGTTTGCAAATCTCAGGGAGATTCAGCACTCCTGGAAATAAAAATAACTTTTCCTACAGTTTCCATAGGCTTTACAAACATTGTTAAAAAAGTGGCTGGTGGTGACTAATTCGAAAGTCAATAAAAATATTTCCCACCTGCATTTTGTTTTTCTATTTTATTACACCATTCACCAGACGTAACTTGTATAAATACGCTGGTTTTTTCAAAGAATCATTTATAAATATCGACGTAGGCGTCAAACCAATTTCAAAATCAAATTTGTATTGACAAGAAGAGGAAGTATTGTGAATAAACACCAAAGAGCACGTTTAGTACCGTGATTAAATCTGGGATATTAAGGTAGGTAAATGTTTGATCCACTGCACATCATATTTTGAAGGAATGGCATTTTCAAAAACTATAAAGCAAAGTATGGCAGAATCAA
>JARJEC010153041.1:0-18538 GCA_030264575.1 Tachinus sp. AB-2021 | reverse complement strand
TTGAAATCGCACTAGATTTTTTGATATGAAAGTAAAATACTTTCTATGTCATTTATCCATATATTCGCCAAAGGTACATTCACTAAATAGCAACGAGTTCGTGGTACTTAAAAATTAAATTAAATTAATAATTCCCATATTTCATTTTTAAATAATAAAAAAAATTAAATGTTTTGAAAACTTTGCATATAAGATACAGGGCTCGTTTTGATATATTAATAATACATATGATGTACATATGTGTACTAATTTCCTGCTTTACACTATAAATACCACATAATAATGTCAGGTGGATGTGGTAAACCCACATAATTTAATGACTATCCATAAATGGCAATGATATAATTTTCATTAAATTATATTGTTATTAATTGTCTCACCCTAAATTCATATCATGTTCAGTATCATCCAGCCAAACTCGAACTTGTAAAGCATTTCCTTCTCTGCACCAGTGAAATATATCCTCCATTTCAGCAAATACTGTTTACAATTTCTATAAATAAACAATAAATGGGCGTTCACAGTTCACGAAAATATTAATAGTTTAGGCACTTTTGTGTTTTATATATGCATTTATAAGGTATTTTTCACGGTAAAATCGTAAATAATATCAATGAAAATTAAGTGTTTATTTGCAAAAACTACCAATTAAATGCAGATGATAAATTATGTCATCGCGTTAACCCCACTTTAGGAAAATGTCACAATACACAACATGAAGTTCTTTTTGCAAACGGCAAATGCTGCCGACCACACAATTTATTTACTGTAGGCAACTAAAATTCATTGTATCGAATCTCTCTATACTGGGTGGTTCACCAAAGAATCCTAAGATTTAAATCATTTTAATAACTATAAATGACTAATTTGTGATTTAAATCATTTTAATTTAAAAAATTACTTGTGACTTAGGATTTAAATAATTTTGATTATAACTTAAATAAATTTGATATTAAAAATAGTTTATCGATTAAAATTATTATATTATAAATTAAGATGACTTATGACAGCTCTGATTATATAATAGCGACCCAACGATGTTTTTGTTTTTAATATAAATATAAAGCTTATTACCTAGCGACACAACAATGTTATTAACAATCATGCATACATTAATAGGGCATGGTAGCACGGAAATTGTTCGACTGTTTCCAGCATAATAATATATATTACTATGTAGTATCTCTACATTCTCTATATGTAATTTAGTCACTTGGCCTTGTGCAAAATTCACATATGTATCGTGCAAACCTTGTACCGTGCGCACAAGAAAGTTGCGCATTAACAAATCAGACAACACTGCCTATGCTCGATACAAAACTTTACTTAGCTAAATGACATCTAGTAACAAATACTTTAACAAATGATACATTAATTCTGTTGTGCTATTATTATTGGCATTATTCTTATTCTTATTGGCATTATTTGCAAGTTTGAGACATGTGGCCGATGGGAGCAGAGTCCAGAGTCGCCACCTTATATCATTTTATTTATTCTGCGTAAATTTTTTGCTTAATTAATTTATTTCAATAGTTTACACATTGAATTTATTATATTAATTAATTAATTTTATAAATATTCAAAGGTTTCCATATTTCCCTATTTGTTTGGTGTTTATACATATCGCTTTGATTATTACCTATTTGTTAAATTTGATTTTTTATGTAAAACATCTAATTGCTCGTTAGGACAAAAATAGCAATGTTGACTTGGTAATCACGAAAGCCTCAACAGCATAAAGTTCGCACAGAAAACTTATACATATTAGTAACAGTGATAAACAATATCATGAACGATAGTGTTAGGTGACAAGATGCTTTCGGCTTTTCCTATTTTCTTGATTATCTTTCATTATGGCTGTGCTTATTTTTCAGTTTAATTTGTATTTTGTGTTTACGTAATATTTCTATTTTTTCACTTTTCATTTATGCTTCGTTTTTTTTACAATTTGCTGTTTTACTTATTTATTGCATAACTCATTGTTTTTAGTTTTATTTGCATGTACTTATTTATTCTATTCATCTGTTTCTTGTTTAATGTATTGTTTGTTTTTGTTTAGTTTTTGTCACTTATTTTGTTTATTTATTCTTTTTGTTTTTTGAAATTATTATTTTTTTATTATTAATTTGTTGTTTTGTTTCGCTATACAGTGTAGAACAGCCTCAAAAATTCTGAAAAATCTATAAAACAAAATGCCAACAATTTAAACAAATTTATTTTAAAACTTAAACGACTTAAGCATTATAAAAAAATTAACTTTGTCCGACCACTTAATGCCTTTATTTGGATTATTCGGCGCCACATTTCAAATGTTTTTCTATGCGTGTGTAAATGAAAACCAGATATGCCCACCACGAAAAAGACATAAAATAAGTAATGGTGTAGATATCAAAGAAAAAAAAAATCACAGGCAGAAATCTAGATGATAATAGAAGCAATGTAGAAACTATCGTTGCAACCCTGTAGCTGTGTTCAAGATGTGCACGTGAACAACACAACTATTTTTTTTATTTTGACTCCAGCGTGATTTTGAATTACTATACTATTATAATATATGTTTTAAACCCAGGTAAGAAAGTAGTCGCTTGTAGACACCGGGCAAGTTTATAAACCGAGCTATACGAGGTATGTAAAATGTAGAGCAACCAAAACAACTTTGAAAAAACTTCAAATCAAAATTTCAACAATTTTTTAAAATTTCATTTTCTTTTCCATTAACATTGTTCTATAAACATATTAAGTAATAAAATTGCTACATTAAAATGAAAATAGAAATTTTAATTATCATAACCCGAAAATATTTAACTCGTACATTCAAGTGTCAAAATATAGCATACAGACAAACACATCTATTCAATGAATAAGTTAAAAAAAATTTAGCAAATAACTTAATTATTTAATATTATATTTTTATTATTTAACAAGAATGCTTCATTGAAAAACTCTAATTATACTCACATTAATACCAAATACTGAATTATCTTTATTAATTTTTGAGAAAAGCTAAACACAAAATTTTACAACAACAATTTGTTGAACCCCAGCTTTGTGGTCGGTCTCTCAACCGCTACGCCACCGCTAGTCCGCTAGTAAATTATTAAATGTGTATCAAAATAAATTAATTAATCCGATTTTTATACATTAATAAGAGATTATGTATCCGACACTGACAAATATTATTAATTAATTTGTCAAATTCAATTTGTTTATGTTGCACCATCTCAATTTCACTCTTTCGCGTCAGTTACTTGATGAGTCATAGCATAGATGTTTACACAATAAGAAAACGATTTAGGATGTATTTATATTAAAACAGTGATATGCGATAAGAGCAGCAATAAAAGAATAGTGCAGAAAATAAATTTTATTGCAAAAACATAAAGCTAATTATTTATGAATATTTGTCGTCATCCATAAGGTCGCTCTAAAAAACATTAAGTCATAATTTACCAACTACTTTTTTTCTATCTCTTCTAATTATTAAGATAAAGGAATTGCACACAAATTGTGTGTCCCACACCCTGTGTGATTTTGTTTATTTTGCGTTTAATTTATTATTTTTGTTAATTTTTCACTTTTCCTTTATTATTCGAACAAATATAAAATTTTATGGCATTTTTAATATACATTCAGTTGCCTATCTAGAGGATTAATCTATGTTTGAACATAGAAACACATTCTTCTTTCTGAAATATAGAACATACATAATATATATTTAGGAAGGAATATGACAATGTTTAATTAAGCGTAATTACTTTATTTATACCACAGTTTAAAAATAATATTATAGCTAAGGGAGTAAAAAACTTCATCTTTTAAAGCACATAGTTTAATAAACTTTCTTTACGTTATACACATTTTGAAGTAAATATTATTTACAAGTCCTGTCAGCGAGACCCAACTATAAAATACAAATTGTAATAAATAACAAAAAGAGAGGAAAAAATAATTCTACCTATAATTTGCACCAAATACGAAGATTTCAAAACTAATGTGAAGTGGGTGCAAGGTGTAGAATGTTATTTCTTTAGAGAGCTAAAAATAGCCTAATCCTGTCAATAACTTTAGTTTTTTTTAATCATCACTACCAAAACAATTGCGCGCATGCAAACAAAGACTGTTTCACAGTCTTCTGCGATTTTTATTTTTCATTTGATATGTCGTACAACAACAAATCAAAATCTCTTTTAACACACAACATGGAATCTAACGTACATCGCTTTACCATTCAATTAATAAACAAAAAAGTACTTAGTACTTAGTATTTTTTGGACAAAATAAATAAAACAATTTTGAGAAATTAGAATTTAATTTTCTTTCAAAAGTAATATAGCTAGAATCCCTCGCATAAGTTCCAGTTGCTAGAAAAATATCGTTTATTCTGAGATTCGGGATTTTATATTATATACAAAATTAATTCATATCACAATTGAAAGAACAAACATTCTTATTTCGCGAAAATTAAAAGTAATTTGATATAAGTTATTTTCAAACAAAATTACTACATCAAAAATAACCTGCATCTTTCCATTATGAAAATGTACAAAAAAGATCTCACTTACAGAATGAAATAAGGCAGACAAGTGCATTTATGCCTTTCCTTATGAGGATACTCATTTATGTCTGCCAATTAATTAGTCTAGTATCATAAAAAAAGAAAACAAATTGAAATTATCACTTCATAACAATAAAACAAATTAACATATTCACAATATATGCATTATTACATAGATAATGATGTTGTTTAAATAAAGAAATAAAAAGGATAAAATATCACAGCAAGAAACTTTTATACTACATTTTTTGTAAGCATAGTAATTAACTAAATCAAAGAAGGCGTAAAAATTAAATAGAATCACAAAATAAAGAAATTATATAATTGTAATATAACTAATCAAAATTTAGAAGTTGGAAGGCATTTTTATAAATTCTCTGCATTTATAAAAATTCTTCCCAGTGCACATAATAATTAATGTATATAACTGCTTGCTTATATTATATTTAGGGGATTAAATTCTTTCAACAAGTTATTATTTATTCTTGAACTTTTAAGCCACTAATTTTAACTAGTGTAAAAATATCTATTTTTAACACATCTACTTACTTGATATTAACAATTACAATTATTACAAGATTAGCATTAGTATTTTTGTTTTTAAGAAAATATACAAAATACATGAAACAACATCATTATGTACGTAAAAATTGCTGCGATAATTCTTACTCACAGCTCCAACACAGAACATTTCAGTGTAAACACCATTTCAGACCTATTCACAAATAATTTTGAGCTTATTTTTAGAAAATAAAGAGTTAGTTAGAACCGTAATCAATCAATTTATACAGAGCTAAATAGAAACGTAAAATTAATAGAAGTGTAGCTTTAATCCTTTTCGCATCATCAGATAAAATTAATATTTTTTGTTCAACTTATACATTACAAAACATTTTTAATCTATGGTTTGTGAATCATAAATAAGCTACTTTGTCTTTGTATTTTCTAAAAATAAGGGATACTTTTGTTTCTTCTTAAACTACATATGAATTTATAGTGCTGACTATTTCTTTGTAGGTGTCCCCCTCTGAGTTAGACCTTCAAACCTCTTGAAAGTGTAATTTATAAATACCCAGTCTTTGTATGTAACTTCGCCATCTTGAGGTAAAGGTGCAGCAGCTGTAAGAATATTTCGGATTAGTATACAATGATAATAACTTTTACAGAAAAGAGACACTCACGAATTTCTAATTTAACATCAGGGAAATCATCAAAGTTTGAAGTATCATCTATAGATCTAACTTCCACCGCTATAGCTGCTGGTCTTTCCCTTATATGTTCCCAATCAACTCCACGGAAGAATGCATTTAGTTTTAGTTCTTCTAGACCTTTCTGACCTCCCAATCTTCTTTCAGCTTCACAGCAAAACCTATGAACAAAATTAAACACATTAGCGCACAAATTAGTAAGTACTTGACATAATTTGCACTACTAAAGATGTTCCCAGTTTATAATTTTATTAATAAAAATTCTCCTTATTTTTTATTTCTTTATTTTTGAAAAAAAAGGTTTTATTTTAATGCACGATATTGTTTAATATTAACTTAATAATGATGATACGTCAAAATAAGTCACTGAATAGAAAAATTAAAAAGTTGGAGAGAAAAATAAAATATTTTATTATTGTTCATTCCAAATCAACACAGTGTAGGCCAGCGGTTCTCAAACCGTAGGGCGCGGCGCTTTGAGGTGCCAGGGGTGGCGCGAAAGTAAGGAAGAAAGTATTTTCTTTGTCCGGGCAACGAAAAAAAAGCCATCATCAATAAATGTGTATGAACTACTTTTTATTTGTCCGGACAACGAAAAAAACCGGTCCTTACAAATTTCGGTGTGGTGGACGCAAAATAATTCAAGGTGAAAAGGGGGGCCAAACTATATAACAATGAACCGCTAGTATAGGCATATAATAACTTTATTATTATCGATTATTAATACTTATCATTCAATCTAACACTTTATTCTATTTACTATTAATAAAATTGTTATCTTACGAGGGCGGAGTGAGAAGTCTGCGTAAAATAAAACAAAAACTATTTTTCCCGCAAAAAGCAATTTTGCAATAAAATTACCGATCTGAATTATACACCGCTTTTTATTGCATCGCAATCCGTGGATCCGAATTGTCAGTTTGTCGGACTTCGGCAGGTTATTTGAACTTCAATGTCTTAATTACAAAATTACAATTTTTTTAAATCAATTACAAAATAAGTTGTGTTGGAACACAATACTCTATTCTCGAACTGGTACTGTAGCAATTCTTGGACTTCTTGGAACAAAGTTATAGATAGATATTTTTAATTTGAATCACCCAATAAGTGCTTTGCTTGCTAAATCACGTCTTTAAATATGACGCAAGCGTCGTATAAAGTTGGAAAAGTGTTGGGGCAACGGAAATAAATACTCGATCGCGACGGACCGTTCAAATCAAGCGATCCAAAAAATTCTCGGTGGACCGCAGTAACAAACTGTTTGTAAAACAATTTTCCCAATCCTTCAAAGTTCTAGTTTGTTGCAAAGATGATCTCCTCATTAGAGCCGAATATATTTCCGTCGAGTCTATTTGAACTATTTCGTGAAATTTCGTACCGTGTCTTGCAATATGATGTGGACCTCATCAATTCTTTGTAGAGTGATGACCTCGTTTGGGTGTCCTCATCATTCGGAATTTGTTGAACTTATGCGACCGCAACAAAAATAGTAAACCATTTGAGAATCGTTTTAATAAAAGGTGGAAAATGCCGATAATATTTATGTAGTTTAGTTTTGTATGCACGCAAAAAATTATAGGGTAATTCACACGGACATTTTTCTGATAGTATTGGACATATAATCCAAAGGTTCTGTGTTCGATTGCAACCTGAAGTGAATTTATTTCAAAATGGAATAATGGCATAGTAATTATTTAATAATTACAATATCTTTATTTTGTTAATATTTGATTTGATATATTGAAATCAACTTAAAATATATCTGAGCCAAGAAAGCATAGAGCATTAAAACCACGTGCAAACCAATAAATCGGCTACTATTGGTGATTGAAATTTTAAACTGCTTAATCTCGTCTCGCTCAACAGAAAATATTAAAAAGCTCAACAACGTTTATGAGATTGAAGGGCGGTAATTGAAAATGACTGAATATTGCAAAGCATGCAAACAAGCGCCCAAACAACAAACTGCGTGGTGTTAAGGTGCTAACTAATTTTGTTCGTTAAACTATAATAAATTGAAAACCATGCTGGAGTTGAAATAGAGAAAAAAATCGTGTGATTAACACGTGAACACAAGCAAGCTCAATCCAAACCCCATTAAAGACAGATTTCATAAATAAATACATAGTGAAATATTTCCGGTGTATAAGCAATATGTCGAGTACAAAATCGGGAAATGAAAATAGAAACCAGATGAGCCGAAAACGTAATAAACATAAAATAAGTTATTTAAGTGTAGATGTTGAAAAAGTTATTTTAAATGTTTATAAAGCAAAAATCACAGGCAGAAATCCTCAATGATATTAGAAGCACTGTAGAGACGATCGTTGAGACTCTGTAGCTGTGATCAAAATGTACACAAAAACAACGCATGTATTTGTTTATTTCGATTCCAGCGTGGTTTTGAATTTACTATAGTATATTTCAAACCCAGGTTAGAAAGTAGTCTCTTGCAGAGCCCGGGCAAAGTTTATAAACCGAGCCGTAGATAAGGTATGTAATTGCCAAACGGCACTTACTTAGCAACGTTTGACTATGTTTTCCTAAACGCCATAATTTTGAGAGAGAAAAAAAAGATTTACGCAAATAGAAGCACAATTAAGTTGGCTCTCCCTATCCTTGTACGGCAATTACGGAATTTCTGACCGTTTCACGATAAATAGAGCTCACTCCAGTCCCTGGGAACATTTTTGAATCTTAGAAATGTCCTGATGGAACCCTTCTCCGTGCTCGTCTTGGGTGATATGTTGCAACCCAATGTGCGATAAGCCCAATAACTCGCTAAGCTCTATAGCTGTCACTCTTATGGTTACCCAAAAAATTTACAACCACATTCTTAAAAGATTTCCAGGCTGGTTTCTTTAAATCGCTCAATTTTTTTCACATAGCGAATCTTTTATTAACTCTTTTATTTAAAGTCCTACGAAAATGCCCTCTTTGCTTTTAATGACGTATACTAGTTATAAGTATTACCATATCACAAGAAAACCGAGTTAAAGTAACTAACGCAGTTTGAAAATAGAAGAGCACTTTATAATAATGTTTAATACGAACCTAATAATGGTATCTTTGGCCTCTTCAGAGATTGGAACCTCGGCAGGAAATATGAGTGTTTCACGCCAGTTCATAACTTTTCTATAAGTATCTTGAGGGTTTTCCGAACAAAATGGAGGATATCCAATAAGCATTTCATACATAATTACACCTAATGACCACCAATCGCAGGCTGGTCCATATCCGGTTTGAAGAAACACTTCCGGCGCAATATAATCGGGGGTTCCTACAGTACTGTACGCTAAGGCTCTTCTGTTTTTCTTCCAACTTTCTGCCCGCCTTTTACTATCCATAGGACTCGATGTAATAACTGCAAAATTTAAGTAAATTAAATGCATTTTAAACAAGTATATAGTACTTACTAAAGTCGGAGGGTTTAGCTTGACTCAGATCTCTATAAAAATCCGTTCGATGCGATTTTTTCAAACCGGTACATAATCCAAAATCTGATAATTTTAAATGCCCCTTAGCATCCAATAAAAGATTATCTGGTTTAATATCCCTATGTATAAAACCCAATTTATGAATTGAATCTATCGCTAAGGCTGTCTCAACCATGTAAAATTGGGTACATTCCTCGGACAAAGTATCTTTTTTCATAAGTAACGTCATCATATCACCACCGGGTAAAAATTCCATAATTAAATACAAGTTAATGGGATCTTGAAAACTATAATACATTTTTACAACCCATTGATGATCGGCTTCTACTAAAATATCCCGCTCCGCCCTTACGTGCGCAACCTGTTCCTTCTCTAACATGTCTGCTTTTCTTAAGATTTTCATTGCGTACACGTGACCTGTATCCTTTTTCTGCACTAATCTAACTTCTCCAAAAGCACCTCTTCCTATTACTTTTAACGGTTCGAAATCTTCCACGCCTAATCGAGATCTTTTCAATCTGAGAAATTCAGTTTCTTTTTGGGCATGTTGTAATCGTTTCTCGTGCCTTTGTTCTTCCGACAAACTTTCGTCTTTTAATGATTCTTCTAGTTTCGCTAGCCTAATAATATATAAAAAAACGGATTAGTACATACAACATACAATGTAAATGAATCGAAATAATTTCACTATCTATTTTATTTCACAAATGATACATAATCAAAGTAATCTCTATAAAAACTGCATTGTTCACATTGTAATGACAATACATAAATAAACTATTAGAACTGCAATCGATGGCGTTTTATTAATATTTCAAAATAAATTAAAATATGGGGTAGTTACCTTTGTTTCCTTTCCACATGTTGAGTAATTAGATTAGTATAGTAGTTTTCTAATGTAACTTTAGCTTTGGTGGCTTTGTCCAGGGTGTGGACACTGAAACGGATTGTGTTCTCCGTGGCAGTCATGTCCAGGACCCCTACAAAAACAATATAAAATTAATCTGAGTGTAAATACATTTTACAATAAGACAATTAATTCAAACCGCAATGAATGAATGGTCCAACCATACTATGAAAACAAATATACACTTATTTACATTTACAAAATAGTTGAAAAATAAACACGATTTGATTGTATATAAAATAAAACATCTTAATAATAATAACAATCCATAAAAAGTACCATTAACTTTTTAAAGGGGAAATTATAACCAAAACATTCAATTCCACGAAACGATTTTAAATTGACGTCTTCCAATGAATCACGCAAATCGCATATTTTGGAAAAGCGATTTCACAATCTATTGTAATTATGCTTTACACACCATAAATCTTTTCGGCTTTAGAACGTTTCCTCTTATTGATGTTTTGCAACTGTATTGCCGCGCGCACATTTTCGTCCAATAATTTAATTGACGCAATTATTGTTATATAAGAGGATCATTTATCCCGGCGTTATTTCTTGTATCTTTTATTAACGTTTGCGCAATTCGTTTTGTTTTTGCGATGAATTAGTCGGTAGACCAATAATGGTTTAGCAATAACTTTAATGACCGGCAATTATAATCGCGAACAAAACACAATACGTCTTGCAAATATGATAAATGTCTGAACATTTAATCGAATCGGTTTAGCGAAAATGTTATTGATACACGTTCGCATTAGATTATGAACCAATAAATAAATAAAACATTTAAATTTTTGTAGAATTGCGGTTTGACAATTTACGGTCAAAGCGTGTGGTCAACGCACCGATGCATATCCGAAAATTTTGATTATGTGCGCTCATTGTCCGTGATTTTAACCATTATGCGCGTTGAGTGTAACTAAAGGCATTGACCAAAAAAGCTATTTTCGTAGCCAATTGTGAATAAAAATACACGCACACGAAAATGAAAGAAAAAATAAAACGCAAATTGCCTCGCACTCGTGAACGCACATTCATCTCCACCGTCTGACAGATACAATTGCTTCCGATCTATTATTTAACTATTACATAATAATTTATTGATACCTCACAACGTACAATATCAGAATAATAAATGTAATATATTGCATTGATACGAATTGGATTTCTGCATATTAACACGCTTTTATTGTGAATCGATGATAATGTCTTCTATTACTGATGTGGAAACCAGTTTTCCATCATACGTAAGTTCAAGTACTTGAACTTTTATACACCGTCATCCCATTTGGTATGATTCATATTGTGTTAAATAAATAGAGGAGTGTCCTCAATAGAGTAGCTAACTACACACACGAAAAAACATAAACAATTGACATTCACCGGCGGAACCGAAATGTTCTAATATTTCATTGTAATTTACGATCTTCATAATTTGAATATCAATGAAGAAAGATAACATCGGGTTTGTGACATGTTCGTACAAAAAAGCGACAAAATTTGCAGTTAAATCAAGCAAAATGTTATTTATAAATATGTACATGACTATAAATTAATAAAACTTGATAACGTAATGTTTGTATGCTTTATGAACCAATATTAATATTATCAGTCACAATTATGTATCAATAATAAAATATAATTGCACTGGTAAATTAAATTGTTTAAAAAATAATTTGAGCCAAAACTATAACCTCCATGCACACAAAAACCGATTATAACAAAATCTGTTGTACAAATTCTGCAAAGTGCGAGAAACATTCACACATTTTTATAAATTTAATTAAAAATGCTTGAAATTCATAACAAAGAACATTGAAAATACTTTCTGGAAATTTATATTTTCTTGAAGCATCTTAAAATATTTGAAAGAAAAATCTTAGTTTTCAAAATTTCGTGTATGCTATAGGGAAACAATTTTGTTTTATATAAAAAGAAATATGTATGTTGAATATTTATTTTAGTTGAAATTTCATCTTGAAAATTAAATATTTTTAGAAAATATATTTTCAATTCATTTTATGCATTATAATTAAACATAAATAATAAAAACTGTTTTTTTAAATTTAATGAACATAAGGAAAATTAATTTTGAAAAAAATTGAAAATAATAAAAAATAAGATTTTGATCATTATAATTTTTTTGTGTAAAACAAACTTTTATTCTTAAAAAAAAACAAAATTATTTTTTTTAGGAAAACTATCATTCACCCAACTAACCATCAACATCGGGGCCCTTCAACCGTTTTTATGTAGGTATGTCTGTGTTGGGTTAAGGATTGTTACAACTAGAAATTTGCCTCCGATATCTAGCGCCATTAATTCCTAATGGCAATTGATATGGATAGCCGGGACTATGCAATCAACCATTCAAGTTCTGACCATGCCGAATGTTGCTTAACTTATACAAACATCTGCAATCGGCCATACTCGATATGCCGCCCCGGCAATTGCTTCTTCAACCAATAAGTAAAGCATTACAAAATGTAAGTAAAATGCACAAAAAATACACAAATTTTATTGTAATAAATGAAAAATTACAATTATCAAAAAAATAATAAACTTAATTAACCTAATAGATTTGATGAAAAGTATAAATAAATTATACAAATCTCATAACAAATTAAAAACATCAAACAAAAATATAAAAATACGTGAAACCATTAACGAAAAAAGAATAAAATAATCAAAAATTGATGAGAAAATC
Organism: Tachinus sp. AB-2021; assembly: GCA_030264575.1. Lineage (NCBI taxonomy): Eukaryota > Metazoa > Arthropoda > Insecta > Coleoptera > Staphylinidae > Tachinus > Tachinus sp. AB-2021. The sequence goes on along the minus strand of JARJEC010153041.1, from coordinate 5,721 downwards.
ATAGAGAATGCAAAACAAACTAAAAAATAATCAGAAATAACTTAAACAACGGCAACGGTAAGAAAATCGATAAAAATCTACGTAAACTCGTGGCCTTAAATCGATGTGTATAGATATGTATTGAACATTTCACATTACCAAATAATGTCAGTGAATCGCCGGAAAGGACCAAGTGTTCCGGTTATCTGAGGCTGAAGGGGGAACAAAAGTGTTCAAAACGTTCAACTTCAATACTGCTTTTTCATTAGTATAATATTGTTTGTTCTGGCAAGAAATTGGTGTAATAATACATTACAATCAAGTAAATTCCAACAGTTTTGATACCATCATTTGTTAGATAGTGGAAGGCATGAAACATCAGCGCGTTAAAATTGTAAAGTTTAATTATGAAAATAAGAGAGCAAAACATTTTAAAAAATTAAAACTGGACCATTCAATGGCTGTCAGTATGTTATTGAAAGACGCGGACAAACTTAGGTTACTTCTCAGTTTCGCACAAGAATTTACTCTACTCACCTCTACTACAAATTTTTCGAAAGTTGCTTACATCGATACAAAATTAAAGTGGTTGAAGCAATAAAGCTTGCTGACCACTTAAAGTGCTGTGCAATCTCAATTTAGCCACTGAAATAGTTGGAAGAGACAAAATAACAAAAAACATATTCATCTGCGTAGTTTTAGTTAAAAGGTTATATATTTATTAATAAAGAAAATTATCGGAAATGTCACGATTCAAATCCATAAAAAATGCCTCTGCATCATAAGAAATTTACCGTTTGGTGAGAATTTTCGATAATATTGGTAAAGTATGCGTAGCACTGAGCGTTTTTCTATCTACCGGCAGCAGCGCAACAAAGAATCCTGGCGCTAAGCATCAAGAAGAAACCGCATGGTATCGACCGAAGCCATTCTATCTTATCATCATAGCCGCAATAAAACCGATAGAGATGCTGCTAGAGCAAAGAAGAAGTTAAAAAAATAAAGATAGGAAAAATAAGATATACAAAAATAGATTAATAGCAAATAGCAGCAAAGATAAGACAAAAACACCGGAAAAGAAATGTGGACCAAGAGACCGGCAAGAATAGACAGGCAAAAAACACGTAAACTATTACTTGTCACACTTCCTGGTCATTGAGACCTCAAAACTTACTTAAAAGATTTAAGCTAATAAATGAAGTTCACTGCAATACTGTGGCAACAAAGAGTTTGATGGCAGCCAAAAAAGCCATTAAAAATAACTTTAGTTAAGTTAAGTTTACATATCCTGATAATAATGACGGGGTAGAAACACTAATCAAGTAGATTTGGAACCCCAAATGTTACCCAAACCAAAAGAAAAAAGTTACGCTAATACAATATAGTAGGTAATTACAAAATCAAGCAGGTACAGCATTGTTGATAAAGATGGAAAAGCTAGCCAGTTACTCGATTGGAAAAAAATGACTATAACTTTTGTTGTAGTACAATATAATATCTGCCAACAAAATAATCCAAAAATAACTTTTAAGATGCCACCAATTTCGTGACTACAAATTCTGTATTCCTCCTGCTAAAAAAGGTAGTAAATTATTCGTTTTCTGAAACCTTCGGAAATTTTGCATGAAAAACTAAACCTTTGGATTTCGCAGGAAATCTGTACTAACAAACTGCTATTCGTATCTAACGTGTAAGTGTAATCTTTATTATATTATCATATTTCTAATAAAAATTAAATGATCTATTTATCCGTACACAAAAAAATTATCAAAAGATTATTATTAGAATTCAATTAGTATCAAAGTTCAATTATCTTATTATATTTATAGAAATAAAAACAACGTTATTTTAAGATATAAATTTTTGTGTTTTATTATCAAGAGAAATACGTAAGGAAACAACCTGCAAAGTGAATAAATAAAGATTTATTATAATTAAGTCTCTCAATTAAAAAAAACATAATAATTTAAAAAAATCTCATGTGCAGCGGTGTATATGCAAACGAAGTTTTATTATCGCGAGTTTTTAAACCTGGCTGGATATCAGTAAAGTTTTTGTATCCGGACGGGCGTCACGTTATCGAGCAATTAGCTCGAGGTCGATGGGCAAAGTGGCCTGATTGGCGGCATATTTCACTTCCGCAATAGTGTTCGTAATCGTTATTAAACGCTCCCTTGCTTGTAAGATTGTAAAAATAATATTGACCATATAAAACATCCGCTCTTGAGAGGGCATTAACAACGTGGAATAATCTCGCGGATAAAAGAATCAATACTTGCGAGCATCGATTTCCGCAGGCTTTAAAATTTCATTAGGTTAAAAGGTGAGCCTTGACCTTTTTCGTGTGTAGGAGCCGTTCTATGATGAATGGAGACCAGCCGTGCAACAATTCGGGAGTTGCCAAAATAAATCTGCAATGCGTCAACGGTCTTATGTCAGTATGGAAATAATAAATTCTGTTTTCATTCACTACTTTCTTGCTGATGCGTGTCTTATACACGACGATTAAATAGAAAAACAATTTGATTAAGAGCTTATATTATGAATAATTCAAACATCATTGCAATAATTTCATTAGTTTAATCTTATCTATAGAAATAAAACTAATTAATCACATCATTAACAATAACTCAATCGATTAATTAAACCATTAATAATTGTAAATATAGAAAGTAGCTATACAGGGTGTCCCAACTTATTCGTTCATCACTGCTAACTTTGTTATTATTAGAGTTAAACTTCGGTTAACTAACTAATTAGCAAAGTAGTAGAATCTTCAAGGCAGATTTCAAAGGTGAAAACAGAAAAACAATAAAACAACTAGTTTGTGAGACAAGTAGCATGAATATAATAAAATTCTATATTTTATAAAAATATAGCGCATTATAGTTTCTATTTGTGAAAAAACTTGATCAAATATCCCCAAAATTTAAAGTCGGAAAAAATATTCACTACGTCAAATGCTCATAAGATGTATTAGTAATGTTTTCATAACTTAACAAATAAACCAAATAGAGGCCAAAATAGAAAGAAACAAGCAGATTCGAAAGTATTAGTTGGAAATTAAAAAAAATAAAGAAAAATTCTTTAGCTACTGTTAGATTGATCTTCTTTAAAATTAGTTCGCGACATTCTTATAAGAATTCATCTAGCATTTTTAGTTTGCGCCAATAGTAACGTCCAAATTTAAAGAAAGAAAAAAAATGATCGAATTGTCATTTAAAAAATATTAATGTCGTAATTTTTCAATAAGTGTCATTATACTGGAAGCACTCGGCATATTCGAGCAATTTTCGAAAATAAATATAAAAATTATTATCAAATTTATACTTTTAGAACTTGCACTGCACTGTACATCATAGCCAAGATAGTTAAGTTAAATTTAATTGACTTGCATTTAATCGAGACTATTCATTATCCGCAAGGGCATTCACTCGAAGTACATCTATCCTAAATGCCACGTTAGGTGTAATAACAACTAAACTTTGGCTATTTCATTCCACTAATTCACGCCCTGTTCAATTGTTTAGAAAATAAGACTAAACAGTCTAGACTTTTAGATAAACTGATATTTATTTTTAGTCTAAGCGTATACATTAAATACATATTTTTATTACAATTTGATAATATTTTTATCTATTATACAATTATCCCACAAAAAAATAAGTAAATTTAATTCCCACTGATAGCAATAGCAATACAGCGTGAACCGATCTCTTTGATTAAATAATTGTTACACCAGATTGAATCTAATATGAAAACTTATCTTTTATGGATCATTAAACGTATAACGTTAATTGCTGTAAATCATAAAGAATATCTGTAAATTAATGCCTATTACGCATTAATATGGCCATTATTATAATTTTATGGGCCAATATCATCATTGGCTACTGACCAGATGTTTTTCAAGAACGCATTTACACGGAATGGTCGATTTATGACTTAATAGCAAAAAGAATATTTAAGAAGTCAATTGCTACATAATAAAGATAAATTTATTAAACGGCTATTTATACAATATAATGAATCTGTTACAATGTCACATTTCAGTGCAATCTCAAACCACAATTATACAAACATAACGAGTGAGAAATGCAGTTGAAATCCTAAATTTTGATAACAAATCAAGGATGTGATTTCTATATTAAAATATTAATAATAGAAAACAAACAGACCGTTAATTTATGAAAATTTACGTTTGAAATGTTAAATTGATGATGAATACACAATAAAATGAGTCATAAGCTCAATGCCAAAAATAATTTTCTTTTCTATTTATTTTTCATCGCCAATTGCTAATGTTTATTTGCATAATTTATACCGTATGTGTGTTAGTAGTTTATGTTGAACCGTTTGAAATATTTAATTTCCTGCCAGCTCTATTTGATTACTGTTGAAATATATATTTTGATTGTTAATTAATGAATATGAATGGATCGCCTGTATGTGCTTTAATATATATCATACGTTAGGTAATTGATTCTATCAGTATAATCAGTATAATGTAAGCATGGATATAACTTTGGTATATAAATTATTCGTCTCTGATAATTGAACATTGTCTTATTTTAAAAGTATTTCAAAAGTATTTTCAATTTTGTTGTCAAGTTTGTTTACATTATTCGTTGAAAAATCAATATAAATCGCATATTACATCGTATATTTCATGTCTTTTCTGCAATATTTCATATTTCTTTGCAATTTACTGATAATATTTCAAGTATTGAGGTTGCATTTTGTTCCATTTATTATGCCTTTTTGTGATATGAAACGTTACATATGTAAGACAACAATAACAATTTTCTTTTAGAATTCCATTAATCATGTTGAACTATGTTCTAATTGGAAGCTATGAATCTGTGTTGCTGCCAAATATATAAATAAAGATTGGAATTTGTCTTTTTCTCAAATAACCAATGAAAAAAATCGGTATTGAATAAGTGAAACTATCTAAAAAAATATACGAATATTGTAAATAATAATTATTTACAATTTAAATTTTAAAATGGAGCCAAAGTTAAAATTAAGATATTATAATTATTAAATTATTACTACGCCGTTACTCCATTTTGAAATAAATATTTCAAAAATTTACCTAAGGTGGGGATCGAACCCAATAACATTTGAATTACATGTCCAATACTCTACCAATTAAGCTATTAAGGTACCGAAATTGGCATTGGTTTTATGTTCTATAACCACTCATCCATCCTCTTAGAAAAATATAGACCACACACCAGACCGGAATTTTGGGACTGTAGAGTGACCCCTAGTTTAGTTCCAGTGGGTTTGTTTCGGAAAAATATCGACAATTCTATTTGTTAACAGTGCCTGTTAGGTGACAATCAGATCACTCGCTACAAATCAAAACTATGACCAATTTCCAAGTAAAAGTTCCAACACACCCGCTCGCTGTTCGGAAACTAGCTCGAGACCAGTTAAATCTTAATTCAATCAAATTAAATCTTTAGTTATTATTTTTTCGCGGTCTTCAACTTGAAGTTGAAGATCGCGAATAAACAAAAAAATTCAGAACTTATAAAATGCGTGTAGCAACAAAGTTATTATTGAACGTGTTTTAAAATCCATGACCATCATAATTTTATAAGGATACGTTTGAAATTACTTGTGTAAAATTCTCTAAACACTTCGATCCGGAGCAAGCTCTGTTGTTGCTACATGAAAATGAGACAAGCCTACGCACACAAAGCGACTATGCCCACTGGTATATAACCCTCT
>JARJEC010153033.1:0-36940 GCA_030264575.1 Tachinus sp. AB-2021 | reverse complement strand
TTTTAACTTTTCATTAGTACATACTAGAAACTCAATATGATTGAGCTCTAAATCGGAGTTGTTAGAAGAAGAATGGTTTTGAAGAATGTTATTATTGGACGGTAAATATGAATCTTCGGAACAATGAAAAGCAATTTTGATTGTATCTTTTTTTTTATTTTCTAGCAAGTCTTATAAGTATTTTTCTGCAACAGCAAACTTTTTCATTATCCACGTTGTTATATTGTACATAAATTTGCACCAGAAGCTAGAAACGAACTGGAGGAACTGTTATTGGTCAAAGTTAAGTAATTGGCAATTTCAGAAATTTTACAATATCAGGCAACTTCCTAAAATATTTACATGATTTGGTAAATTATAGATTTATTAAAATAGTACTTAACAAAAAGGCATTATCTAGTATTTATGGTAAATTATTGGTTCGGACCAGAGCTAGTAGTTTAGTAGAGTATCGAATAGTTTACTGACTAACTATGTGCGAACAGGCAAATTTGGTCCAGAGACAATAAAATTTATTATAAATCATTTGGTAGTAATTAGCCACTCGCTACTGTACCAACACACAATCCGAATGAACTCGAAGTGATTAGCAACCACTGTGAGCGATCCTTTGGTGTACCGCAAGTTTATTAAATATTCGGAATTAGATAAAGTATGTTTACAGCGAGAACCTGTAAAATTTCTGCATTTTTTAAAACCCGTTTTGCATGACAGTGGTATTGATGATCTCGAAGCTAGAAATTCATATACCACTATTCAAATTTTAAAAACTGCAATTTCTAAATTCAAATTAATCGTGAAATATAACATATTATAATAATATATGTTTATTCGGTGTATGTTCCGGTATACAAATAATCAATTAAATTGTACAGATATGTTATTATTTATAGTTTTGTTTGGATTATTCAGAATGTGACTTTTAGCCCCGAGGTCTTCGTCTTCAATCACAATTCAATTTGTTATTTCTTTTGTTGTTTTTTGTATCTTATATTGGAGTATCCTTCTATATTTAAAAAAATGTCTGTACCGTGACAATGTTTACACATTGCCGTGACCAGGATTCGAACCTGGGTTACTACGGCCACAACGTAGGGTCCTAACCACTAGACGATCACGGCTACAACAGACTTAGAAAGTAATGACAGCACAATACGCGGATCAATGCGTTAATGTACTTTTACTAATTATATTGTTAACAAACAAAACTAAATATATACTAATGAATTATATAGATAGTAAAAGAATTTATTATAAGAAAAATCATAATTATAATATACAATTAATAAAAATAATAATGGAAGCAACAAAAATTGTATTGGAGGCGCCGGGCATCGATCCCGGTACCTCTCGCATGCTAAGCGAGCGCTCTACCATCTGAGCTACGCCCCCTATGATAAAATATACACAATTTATTAATTCCGTCACGCTAAAATAGAAACTACTGAGCTACTTCTAGAATAATAAAAATAAACAGTGACACACCCAACATATTTCTTTCAAGGCGTTTATTTGATATAATATGAGAATAGCATTTTATTATACGTGTATAATGTTGAAATGTGAAATGAAATGCTGAATCCAACTAGGTTTAAAATATTACGTGACCTTTTCCTATCTATTGTATTATAAAGTAATCAATAGCTTCCTTGGTCGATCGAAACTAATATTAGATAATTAATAAAGCATAATAATTAATGTATATAGAATTTATTATACTCGGTTATCCCAATGAAATTATTTATAGGTATGCAAATACTTCTGCTTTTTTATATATTTTTTTATAATTATTACATGCATTGATAAGTCGTGCATACTTACTAATACAATATTTTTGTATTGTGTTTTTATTTATTTTTACTCTAAAATAATTTTATTATATGTAGTTGGCTTACAACTTTTTACAAGTACTCGGGAAAAGTCCAAAAAAGGTCATTAAAATAATTGTACGGAAAGTACAAGTTTTAAAGTTCAATAATAAAGTCATCAATAAGTCCAAAACAAAGGTCATCACAATGATTATACGGGAGAAAGTTCAAAAAAGTGAAAATATCAGGTCAATATCAGCTCTCTAATTGTACGTGAAAAAGTAAAAAAAAGATCATTACAATAATTATACGGAAAAAAGTTTTAAAAAATCCGTGACATTATACGGTAAAAGTCCAAAAAAGGTAAAAGTAAAAAAGGGAAAAGTAAAAAAGTATGTCCAAAAAAAAGTCATCACAATAATACTCTAAAAAAGTCATTACAATTATTATACGAGAAAAAATCCAAAAAAGGTCATGATAATAGACTCCTACTGATGGTAAATAAGTGGGGAGTGGAGAGGTTGGTTTGTTGTTTTGTCTGGGGGTCCCAGAGAGTTTTGCTACCGGCTTATTTAATTTTTCATATTAATTATAAAAATTAATTGAGTTGTACTTAAACCTTTTAATTGGATCAAAATAAAATGTCCGGTATGAAATTTTCCATCTGATTACCGACCCCATTTCATTATTTTTTTATTATATAAATGAATTGAGTGGTTACTTAAATCTTTTATTTTAATTGCATCTAAATGAAATGTCCGATATAAAATTTTCCATAATTATTTTTAAATTATCTTTTTTAATGCTTGTGCATTTCTCTCGATTGTTACTACCTAAAGTCTGTAGAAGTTAATAATGTGTTCAAAAGAACAAAATTCTGTTTTATTATTTTTTGTTACGTCAATTGAGATTTTTAATGTAATTTTTAAACAACATTTAGTAGTATTTTTCAAATAATATGACATAACATAATTGTATGTGTAAGCAGAGTAATAAAAATCTAAAAATATACTTATATCGGCAAAATAATAATAAATAGGAATTGATAATATAAGCATACATAGAAATCATAGATCAAAAATAAACCTTAATAAACTACAAAAACATATTATTAAGTTTGTCTGCCATTTTAAAAATACTGTAATTTTCATTTAACATATTTATTTATCAATGGCATATTTATTTATTATTCATATAGATGTTAAAAAATCTAAAATAATTGTGACAAGAAAGTAAGTAATGTATGTAGCACATCTTTCCCGTTCAAAATTGCAACTTTATGGTTGCGTTAATTGAAGAAGCAAATGCATTCTGCAAATGCAAACAACAATTAACCTACTGCTAATCGAAACTATTATTAATTTACATTTTAAACAAAACTCTCAAATAGAAATTATTCCCAAGAAATGAATTGGATGTGAATATATTTTCATTGTCACACAAAGTTTATAAATATATGTTACATCCTGCATACATATGTATATAAATATGTATTATAGCATTCAATTCAAAATTACATTGAAACTTCATGTTTATAAATGCGGTTTAAAAGGAGCTGCACACACATTTTTGCATTCTGTATTTTTGTGTAAAATTATTTGTATATATGTATTATTATTTGTTTAATTTTTAAATATATAAGTGTAATATTTTTAAAAACCATTAATGCTGTAATAAATAATTACGCTCATACGTATATACATACTATGTAGTTTACAGTAGTTTTTTAATTAATTTTTCAAAAAATGTTACCTTCGGAGTTTGAAAAAGCTATATCTGTCACTGTACAAATATATAATGTGGGTATCAGCTAAGTAATTTATCTATTAATATAATTTTTCTATTACCATTTTTAGGAATTGATTTAACTAGAATAGTAACGTAAAAGCTTCCACATTGTTCATTCAACTTTCAAACATAAATCTTATATTTATTGACAGTATTTAACCACAAAACATTTACACCTAAAAGAACATAAAACTTTTCTAATCTTTGTCCCATTCATTAAATCAATATATAAACATTTAGAGATAAGATTGTGACTGATTTATTTTCTATGGGAGTAATGCAAATAGGTGTGCTTTTATGTTTGTCATTGTCGGTACAATGAACTTCATTTATCAAGTTCATAAGCCCAGCACAAACTAATTAAACATGTAATAACAAATAAGCTATTAACAGCTCATAAACAAACGTTATTATTGCATGCTCTTTAGAAATTCGATTTGCATAAACACATATATTTATATAAAAATCGGATGTTTATTATTCAGGTATAAATGCGATTAGCTTTAATAATTGGGCCGATACAATCGCACACAGTCGGCGAATTTAAATTTTTGAATGTTACATATTATCTCGGTATTTGTGCCCTATAACTTTGTATGTATATCGAGTATGCGATATTTAAAATTGACAGGTGCACTGGTCATAACTGCACCCACGTGCCCTTGCAGTGACGGCTCGTTTTAATATATTATAGAAATTTTATCAGCAAATCTATTTAACGTTTATCTTCCAAAGAAGAAGACATATACAATGCCATAAACACGATAATATCATAGTTTTCATATTTCCTACACACTCTCATAAATTTTATGCTAAAAATACTTTACAATTCCAATCGGATTTTAAAAATAATTTACATGCTATAGAACTAAATAAGGTGATTTATATACAATAAAAATTTCTCTTAAATTAGCAACCCAATTTTGTGAGTAATTTGTTAATCAAATAGTTGATACACCACTGCGGCTTTAGCATATTATAATATAGTAGACTCCTGCTGGGCCGACTGTTCATTTATAACATAACAGCAGGAGTCGTCTTAGATATCAGATAGTATCAGATCGAATTACTATTATGCAAAATCACACATTTAATTTTTTATTTCCATATAAATCTCATAATAACTAGGCTTAGAAATGTTTAGCATAATTCCATTGGGATATCGATGTTGTACATAATTGGATTATTGATTATAAATATGCATCGTAATGTGTTGTTGCAAGATTGCAATTTATTTGTCTATGTAATTTCAGGCGACATGTTTGCAGTAACCAGAAGGACGTCATCCTGCCCGTTAAAATTAAACAAACTTTCTGCAAGCCCACATTGAAGAAATTCCAACAACGCTGTAACGACAATCAATTATGCCACGGTGGAAGGTATTTAATGAACTTCTGTGAGTTTCCTTATCACACCTCCACAATACATTTACTGTTTCAGAGTGGTTTACGAAATAGCGTCGAGGGATATTGTAACCAACAAACAAAGCAAACAGCTCACCTACGTCTGCTGTCCTGGCTGGAGGCAGGCCAATAACAGAAGTTATGGATGTAACAAACGTTAGTAAAGAATTTCATTCATTTTTATTTAGCTATAAGTAATTTATATCATTTTATCAGATTTCAATTACGCCTTAAATCGCGGTATTTTGCTTCATACAATGATTTATTTCAATAAATATTACTACTGATTATATTTCCACAAATATTGCACTATCAGTACTATTACTAACAAATCAATTTACAAAAACATAATTATCACACAATATACGTAAAAGTTGGTTTTTAAAAATTGACAATTTCATTTAAAAAAAAATCAAACGTTTGTTTTAATTTGAATTAACATCTTAACACTGCTTATTGCGTATAAAATTGTAATATTAGAAATATAACGTAATACATATAAATAATTATAAATGCACTCAAAATTATATGATTTTTAGTAATTAGAAAACACTTTATTTCAAACAACTTTCAATAAAACTAAACTTCATTTCCATCTATTGATCATTCGTAATTAAATTCAAAATGTTTTATTATAAAACGCTATTTTCAGCTTTATGTTCTAATGGATGTCACAATGGTGGTTCCTGCATTAAACCCGACATATGCAGTTGCATCAAAGGATTTCGCGGAAACTCTTGCGAATCAGATATAGATGAATGCAAAGAGGAGAAGCCATGCGATCAAATATGTATTAATACACCTGGTGATTATAAATGCGAATGCAGGGAGAATTTTACATTACTTCCCGATGGACAATCATGTAAAAAAGATGGTTTGTGTATGAATTGTTTATGTTCTCGATGATTTATATATTCACATATTTTTAGACGACGAACCCGCTATTGAAGCTAAAGAGTTACAGTTTGAAGATTTAGATGAAAGGATACATACTTTAGAAGTAGTAAGTTAATTAGATGATTAGTCAATCCACACCAATTTTTTAATAATAAATATTTATTTATGCATCGAAAATAGCATGAGCCAAGAAATCCGAAAATTCGAAAAAAAAATTATTTCATTTAGTTACAATACAAGTTATTAAATTAGTCCATTATTGGGCAATTTTTTAGTACAAACCTTTTAAAATTACATAAACCTTTTCTTAAAAATGGCACCCAAAATAGGAAGAAATTAATACTGGCAGCATTTTAATCTTTGTATAACATTATGCAGTATTACAGTTAACACATAGATAATTAAATTTGGAGTTGTGTTTTATCTATAGCACGGATTCATTTTGCGTTTGATCAAGGATCTACGATCTTGCAAAGTTTTATACCATTCTTCTTTTAGTGTTAATGACAACTTTGCAAGTACTTGAAATGTTTGGTACTGCATTAAATTAATTTCTATAACCTAAAACACAAAATTTGCGAACTGGTTTGGTATAAGTTATGAATAAGTTCTGAATTATTTGGTTTGAATCTGCAATAAATTGAATCTGTTCGAAACAAATTCCGATCACTCGCAATAAAAACCCAAACTGCATATAAGCAGGTACCGATTTGAGTGGTCCAAAACTAATACCCGAATAGTCAAAATTCAGTGCGTGTGTTGAAACAACAAACTTTTAGTTCTAAACTAGTCAGAGTTGTGTTGGAACATCGAACTCAATTCTCAAATTGGTTCGGAAGCAGTTCTGTGGCTTCTTAGAATATACCTCATATTTACATTTGTACTGTGAGAGTACTTCATCTTGCATTAGAAGAAATTGCCATAGCATTCTTGTATAGAACCACAATTGGCTCTCAAACTTCATAGCTATATTGAGCGAAGACTCGCACACTGTTTCTGAGAAATGCAAGAAGCTCAGTCTTCCATTCTAAACTCGTACCTCCCTAGAAGACGAACCGCGGGGAGGGTTCAGCGCGTTCTCGGGAATACGGCCCTGCTCATTGGCCGGTCCCGCCTTGATCACATTTGCAGCAGCGGCAAGTGAAAAACAATTCTCATTTGGCTATTTTATTAATTTAGAGCGAAATAGCAAAGTTAGCCCTGTACTAGAATGGAAAAAAAACTGGACCACCTAAGTAAATAGAACTAAAATTGCAAAAGAATTAAAAAAAAAACAAATACATACACGAAATTTATAAAAATTTCTAAAGAAGCTTATATAAAGAAGAGCAAGGTTCCGAGCTGGAAGTTAGTTAGTAAACTGCTTAAAATAATTGTTTGACTCACATTCGGTTAGTAATCAGTGCAATCGGTTAGGTTAGGTTAGGCAATGCACCATGTACTTTATACTTTATAAGCATTTTTACTTTACTTTGCCCCATTTGTTTTTTCTGGAATAAGGCACTTGCTTTTTTGTTCACTTTCTAGTTCTGGTGGAGTGCTACATTTAAATCATGTTTCAAAAATTTATAATTATTAAATTTGTTGTAAAAATATAGTACCTAACTAATAAATTGGTAAATGATCAAATCTATAAATCAGAATCGACAATCTTTTGCAGAGCAAAGGCAGCAGGGCACACGGGTCTCTTTATTAAAATTATATTAAATAAATTACATTTCGCCTAACGTAAGTTTTCTTGTGCGCCAACAAAGGACGTAGATATTGAGAAGAATAGTAGCGGAAAGAGCTCTAGTAGATACAATAACAAAAAGAAAAAATGGATAGGGCATGCATTGAGAAAGAATTATTTATTAAAGAACGTGGCCGAAGGAATCGTGGATTCAAAACCGATAAGATACACAATGACTGATGATTTAGTTTCTGCCGTTATTATCTTGTGCACATACCACAACACAATCACAATCAACACTTTTTTACAAATTGTGGGCCAAAAATAACCTCACTCATATTTTGAGAGCATAACGTTCAGTTTGCGGATATTGATATAGATAACTTCGTATATTTAAGTGAATTTAGTTAAAAGGGAAATATATCGGCCTGGATGGTTATCATTGTGTAGCAGCAAAACAAGTTTCAAAAGCGGAAAATGTTAAAATCATCTATCTAATGAAGTGTTTACAATTAATGGCGATTAATTATAAACACTTTATTAGTTGATAGTTTTGATAAAAGTTTATTAAAAAGATACAAGCACCTCTATTTTACGTCAATAACTGACGTAAATGTCACGTCATTACGTAACGTCTACTTCACGTTTTTAAGTAACATTTTTTATCACTGTTTTTTGTTGTTGTTTTTTTGTCATCATATTTACGTCATGTTATAGGTCATAATGACGTAAACTATGATCAGAAATGACATGATTGTGACGAGTCTTTGCTGGCTGGGGTTACACCCTTATTATATAAAATTATATTTTTAATCCGGTAATTGTAGAATATTGAAATTTTATTTTGAATTATTGAAATTTACTATCTATACATTTATTACTATTTTGCTTAAAGTTTATCCTGGAAAACATCACGCTATGCTTTGGGCGGTAAAACGTAAAGTAACACTTATACTATTAGAAAAAAGTTAATTTTAGGTCTACTGGTTTTCTATAATTCTCTTTCTTATTGAAATATTTATATCTTAAAATGATTTCAAAATGCGCAATTTTTAACTGTATAAAGTGATGCACACAGGTAAATAAAATTGCTCTCAGCTGCCAGACGTACCGCATCCCTACCTAACTTCAATAAGAAACAAAAATATTTAAAAAAACTAGATCCTTAAAAGAATTACTGAAAACTTCACTAGGTTTCGTACTATACCGCCTATTATCGCACTCAAGAAACAGATAGATCAATGATCAATACTTTTTTACAAACGACAAACAAACATAAAGGGTAATTCGTACATCGACACATAAATCAGGTTTGCACGTTGATACCTTCTCACGAGCAGTTACGGCATGATTTTCATATGCTTACTATATTTCTTTTGTGACAAATGTATAGAAGAGCAAAACTATTTATTAAAATTAGTTTCCGATGTTCGCGTTGACTGTTTAAACTTCCTCTGCCAAAATGAGAACTCCCTAAATTTCTCAAAGTTTTCATGGAAATTCACTAGAAAACAAACCAGTTTTGAGGCAACCATGAATCCAACCTAAAGAGTGCTTCCTTTTTGTTGCGATTTGCTAATGCCTCGTGTTTTTCCAACTTTGGAGGTTTTTTGTGCTGAACAAATTTTTCGGATATTTTTCAATTTACTGAATATTTATTTAGTACATGAGCCATGACTCATAGAGCGACTAGAAATGAGTTATTTAATGGTCTAAATATTAACATAAAATAAGTATTTATTTTATTTAAAAAAAAACAATAAAAACCTTTAGAAAATACAAAATATTAATAGAAATTACAAAAATATTATATTTGAAATTTTAAGATTTTTGATAGGGCGCATTAACTGATTAAAATAATGTTCATGCTGCACCACCGAGATATAATAAAAAGGCATCCTGTTGTATAATGTACATCTCAATTTATTTTATAAACATTTAAAATAATTATTATATATACCGACTTTGCTTGTATTTTAGTTAGTAAATGATAATAAAAATATGGAGATGAACAAAGAATTAAAGGAAATAAAAACAGACATCCAATTCATAAACAAGGACATTTCGAACTTGAGGCACAAACTGAAAGACGCTGTAAGTAACAATGTTTAACATAATTTTAATTTCATTAACATCAACCATTTTTTTTAGGAATCATTCAAGTGGGATATGAATTTAATCCAAAATAAAATAAATTTAATGGAAAAGCAATCAATTAGAATCGACGAATTGTCATCAAAATATGACAAACTGAAAAAGTGCATGTTTTATAATAAAATATGCATATGATCAAAAATTGGGTATTAAAATGTGTTATAGATTTAATGTATTTATTAATGTAACTATACAGACTGAGTATATAAAATATACTGCCATTAGATAATAATAAAATGCTAAGAAAGCAAATTTCTTAATAGTTTATAAGCAATTATTAAAATTATAATAATCTATTGTATAATTATTAAACAAAAACTCCATTTTATAAAAATAAAATCTATTTCTTCTTATAACTTTTGGCTTTATCAGCTTTTGTTAGTCGTTTCTTTTCCTTTTTCTTGCGATTATTTACGATTTTTATTCTTTTAATTTTCCTTTGATGCATCCAAATTGGATGTGAGCCATCCTTGGGCCGTTTAACTTTTATTTTTTTGCTATCGGTTTCCATTGTTAACTGGTCTTCATCTTCTTTGGCTTCTTTCTCTCTGATTTCTTTCAATGTGGTCACTTCAGCTATTTCTGATATTTCTGACAAGTCAACTTCCTTAATCTCTTTTTTGGTTTCATCGATGCCCAAAGTTTTCTTTAAACGTTCTAGTTCTCTCTGCCCGTATCTCACACGTTTTACAGCACGGCATTTTCTCCTCCATTTACTTCTTAAACTTTTGGCCATATTTAACTGCAAAATATAAATAAATTGAAACAGGTGGTCGTTTTAATTGCTTAACTATCAGATAAAATAAAAAAATATTTGAAAAATGTTTTTGATGTGAAACATCTAAAGACAAATAAATTTGTAAAATCAAAAATATTTTAATCTTTTTATTGCTAGTGTACTCGAATGTTAAAGTGCAATCTACTGATGCTTTCGACTAGTACAATGTGCGATCTACCATCCTTGAACTTGTCGTTCATTCTATACCATTTCGGTTCCACATCACGCACTTTCCTGGGATTAAACTGCCACCCCTACAATCTAACCTAACTCTATTTTGCCCTATATAAACTAACTTGAGCAAACCGAATGGTATAGTCTAGATTAAATTGTTAGACCGCACGTAAAACAGAACGCTATAGGTGTAGAATAAACCTGCAGGTAGTTCACAAGTTATAGTACCACCACAAATTTTTCAATTGAACACCCCTTAATTCTGAGTTAAACACTATTCACGTAATAAATCCAAATCATGTAGATTAAATCCAAATCATGTCATATGATTTTGCATTAATTCTTCCTACTTGGATAGAATTTTATTGTAAATAGTCTGAATTCATAATCAGCAGTTTTTGTACAAAGCTGAATAAAGTTTTCTTCAAAAAACCTATATACTTTTCAAATCTTAATAGTAAGAATAATAATAATGTAATAATAATAATAACTAAAATAATGCGTAATATTTGTAACTTACTGCGAAATTTTTCTACCTAATTATTTAATTAGAATAGAATAATAACATACAAAATAAATATAAACACGTGTATGTTTTGTGGTTAAATATTGTTGGCAGGAATGGCAGATGGTTGGCAATGGTTGAAAAATGTTGGTTGGCAATCATTACAAAAATTAGTTCTATTTACAGATAATAGATAGAGCTACAATTTATTACATACGGACAGGCGCTGTGATTAGTCGAACAGACTGTTCGAAAACATGAAGGATTTGCGGGAAATTTGATTAAAATAAAGCTGCGTTTTTTTATTAAATTAAAGAAGTAAATTATAATTTATTATAATATAATTACAATTTAATATTTAAAGATGTAAAGATTTTTTATGAATAGGTTGTGAGAATTTATTTTAATTACTTTTTAAATAAAATTACTACAAACAATAAAATAAATAAAATACAATGTTTGAAAAACGATACAAATAAAAAATCATGAATTAATGTTTAAAACACAGTAAATGCTATTACAACAGCTGAGGAATTGTCATAATATCTATAAAATATTTATTTATTAATTTGAATGAACTTAAAAAAAATAAAAATTAGATAATATATAGTTTAAAAAAGATTAGGTTTTTTAAATACATTTATTAATAACTGAATAAAAATGGTTTGTAATTAAATTTCAAATAAAAAATTTAAATATTTTCAAAATTTTAAATAAATAACTTCCGGGAAATATGAAAAACGTGTTTTCAAACATAACCTATGAAAACATAACCTAATAAAAAAGGCAAACTTTTTCCAATTTGAACAGAAGTTAATTATGTATGGTTGTATAAAAATAATCTCAATAATAATATAACAATGTTTTCAACCAAATCTTTTATAAAGAAAAATAAAATTGGAAATTATCTAAAGGTAAAATGAATAAAAAATAAATAATAAATATTTTTCGATGTAATAATAAAATTTCAGAATGTTAGAGAGCATTATATCCGAGATGATATATATTGTGGTATTAAATCTTGCGAAGAATGTGAAATATCCGAGTCGTTTCTGATGAGAGAGTTTATTAACAAAAATAAATTATATAAATACAACCATTTTATAATTTTGGATACAAATATTGTCTTAGATCAGGTAAGATTCATTTTTTTTGTAATATCATATCCAATTTTTCTTTTAAAAATAATTTTTTATAATAAAATGCCTTAAAGCTGCAGTTAATAAAATATGTTCTGTGTATAAAATTGATTTTTGTAAAAATTATTCTTGCTACAAATTATTGTTTTGGTATTTTTAAAATACATGTTTTCAAATGGCTATACACAATTACACATAACGCAAATCAAAGTTGGTCTTTGATTTGCTTTATGTGTAATGCATGCTGAAATATAATTAACACTTTCACTGTCCCCATAAGCTTTTTTGGCCCCCTACGTCCATTCATATTACTTTCTAAATGCGCAAGTTTAGAAACCTGTAATGCTCAGGCCAGCAACATATTAATTTGGTACTCATCGCACACACAAATCTTGGTTGTGCGAAAACTAGCTGCGGAGTTGTGAATATGTAGTGGCTATTTAACATATTAAAAATAATGAATATATTTATTTTAGATAGATGTTTTGGAGGAGGACACTCTTGGAAATATTATTATTTTACATACGGTTTTAAAAGAAGTCAAACATAGAAGTTTACCAACTTTTAAACGTTTAATGAGTATTATCGATAATCCGACGAGACATTTTTATATTTTTACTAATGACCACCATAAGTTAGTATGGTTATTTAAATTTTTTTGTAAAGCACAAATATTATTTAGGCATTTTATTTTAAATATGGTTTTAGGTCAACTTATATTCCACAAAAAGGCAAAGAGCTCATCAACGATTATAACGATAGATGTATAAGAAAATCTTGTTTATGGTATATCGAACATTTACCTAAAGAAAAATTTGTTTTCATAACTGATGATGTTGCCAATAGGAAAATTGCACAAGAAGAAAATATTCCATCGTGCTCCAGTAATAATTTTCATAATATTATTGATACAAAATAATAAATTTGATTTTAGTTTCTGATTATGTAAGGCATATTGAAAATTCCCAACATTTACAAGATAAACTTTCAAAGAAAGATTTCCATGATGTTGTCGATGCCGATGATTTTTTTCCTCCACACTTATCAACTGGACAAATTGTTCAAGGAATTAAAGAAGGTAGATTGCATCAAGGAACATTCCGTGCTTCCAGGGATAACTTTTTGGAAGGATCTGTTAACATTGAGAAATACAATGATCCTGTAAGTTTTTTTATATATATTATAGCTATTAATAGCTTTCTTCTAGTACATATTTTAAGAACAGGTTGGTTTGTAGAATCCAGTTTCTAACTATTCAGGTAGTTCCGCAATGTTTACAACATAAGTTCCAAACTCTTGGTAAGGATCAAGCGGCGTGTTTAAAAATTTGAAATTGAGTTACGTTAGAAACCAAAATCCTAAAATACAAACGCACAAAAGTTTTAAAAATTATAGTTAAATTTTATTTATTAAAAAACATCTAGCAATAAAACTATTATTATTAATATTACAGGTAATATTACAAGGCCGAGCTGGTTTAAATAGATCCGTAGATGGAGATACAGTAGCAATAGAACTATTAAATGAATCCGAATGGGTATCGCCTAGCGATATTATTCTAGAAGATGAAAGCAATGTTGAAGGTGTAAGTGAAGTTTTGGAAAAAGAAGAAGTACTCAAGAAGGAAATTAAAAAAAAGGATAACATCAAACCTACCGGCCGTGTAGTTGGGATAATTAGACGAAGATGGAGACAGTATTGCGGAATATTACAGCAAGGAAATTTGGATAGTGTCTATCATATTTTTGTACCGGCCGAAAGAAAAATTCCGAAAGTGCGTATTGAAACACGCCAGGCAGAATTTTTACGTACTCAGAAACTTATTGTTGCTATGGATAGTTGGCCTCGACATTCAAGATATCCTAATGTATTTATTGATTATTAATTATTTTTATGTTTAATTAAAAGATGTATTTTAGGGTCATTTTGTGAGAGCGTTGGGTAAAATCGGAGACCAGAAAACTGAAAATGAAGTGGTCTTATTAGAACATGATGTCCCACATAGCAAATTTTCTGAAGAAGTTCTTAGCTTTTTACCAAAAATGCCTTGGATTATCACCAATGAAGTAAAGTTTTTTTTTTCGATAGTCGATTAAACACTATTTTTACCAAACATAACCTAACAATAGTCTTGTCATAATACGTTACAATCTTACAAACAATATATCGACTTGACTTACACAAATTATATCTATGTTAGAATAAAATGGACTTTAACAAAAAACTACAAGTTGAATGAAATATTTTTCTAACATGAGTTTTGTTTTTTGCTTTGCATGTAGCATTATTACATTGTGATATAAGTTAACTTGAGCATTATAATTTTTATGAATTAACTTTTTAATTATTTTTTGTAGGATGTTGAAAAACGAGTAGATTTAAGAGATTTGGATATCTGTTCCGTTGATCCACCAGGATGTACCGATATTGATGATGCCTTACATTGTAGAGAGATTGAAGATGATAAATTAGAAATTGGAGTGCATATTGCCGACGTCTCTCATTTCATTCGTCCTGGTAATGCTCTTGATCTGGAAGCCGCTTCTAGAGCCACAACAGTTTATTTGGTTAACAAACGAATCGACATGGTATGTTTATTTAATTAGCAAAAATAATATAATATTACAAAATATTTTTAGCTATTAAGTCATTAAAATAAAACTAGTTGGTATACAAAATATCAGAGTTTGAGTAACGAAATTTTTAAATTAAACATTTATTTGTTTTACAGGTACCAGAATTGTTGAGTTCAAATTTATGCTCACTACGTGGCGGTGTGGAACGTTTTGCATTTTCTTGCATTTGGGAAATGGACAAAGATGCAAACATCATCAACACAAGATTTCACAAAAGTATAATTAAATCGAAAAAAGCCATGACCTACGAAGAAGCTCAGATCATAATTGATGACAAATCGCAGAATCATTCAATCGCCAAATCTCTTCGATATTTGAATATGTTAGCAAAAATAATGAAAAGGCGTCGTCTAGAAAAAGGGTAATAAAAAACAACTACCCATGATACATGTCGCTGCTTAAGCGTCAACACTGCTATTTAATTTTGTTTACGCTGTCATCACAATAAGAATCCCTTGGAATATCATGTGTATCAAAATATTCATAGCAAGTGTTAATATTTTTTTATTTATTCACTCACAGCATAAGAATCATAACGTATCATTATAATTGACTTAATTAAAATTTTACATTTCAGAGCTTTAGTATTGGCATCACCCGAAGTTAAAATTTTAATGGATTCAGAAACACATGACCCGATTGATGTTGAAGTTAAAAAATTATTTGAAACTAATTCAATGGTGGAAGAATTTATGTTGTTGGCTAACATTAGTGTTGCTGAAAAAATATTACAAGATTTCCCCGAATGTGCGATGCTCAGAAGACATCCGAAACCGCCCG
This sequence comes from Tachinus sp. AB-2021, assembly GCA_030264575.1. NCBI lineage: Eukaryota > Metazoa > Arthropoda > Insecta > Coleoptera > Staphylinidae > Tachinus > Tachinus sp. AB-2021. The sequence goes on along the minus strand of JARJEC010153033.1, from coordinate 21,206 downwards.
CCGGTAATTTTGAGCCATTGATAAAAGCAGGAAATCATTTGGTTAGTTAATAATATCTATTACATATATATATATATATATATATATATATATATATATATAAACTAAATATATTCATTTAGGGTTTTGAAATCAATATTGATACTGGCAAAGGCTTAGCTAAATCCCTTGATGATGCTGTTCGTAAAGATAATCCGTATCTTAATACAATGTTGAGAATATTGGCAACTCGTTGTATGTTGCAAGCTGTTTATTTTGCTAGCGGGATGTTTCAAAAAGATGAATTCTTTCATTATGGACTTGCTGTTCCCATATATACACATTTCACATCTCCTATTAGAAGATATGCTGATATTATAGTCCATAGATTGCTTGCGGTATCAATTGGTGCAGATGCAACTTATCCTAATTTGTTGGACAAACATAAATCGTCAGATTTGTGTCAAAATCTTAATTATAGAAACAGGATGGCACAATATGCTGGTCGAGCATCAGTCGCACTTAACACACACGTGAGTTTTAATTTTGTTTAAATTAGCAAAAATTTACCCTGAATGATTGCAGTTAATATTATTAATTATTTTTTCAGTTATTTTTCAGAGGTAAAATTCAAGATGAAGAAGGATATATATTGTATGTAAGGAAAAATGCATTACAAATTTTAATTCCTAAATATGGTCTCGAATGTACTTTATACATATCGGAAAAGGGAGAAAGATCGAGTCTCTTTGAATACAACGAAGAGGTAATTGATTAATATTATGCATTTACTGTAGAATTGTTAATTTTTTATTGTATATTTTAGGATCATACACAATCTTGCAATGGAATTATATTTCATGCATTTGATCCTGTAACGATTCGATTAAGTTTGGATTCAAATAATATACAACATGAGAAGTTTACTTTGCAATTGGTAAAACCTTTTATAGAAGGATTTAGTGTACACCCTTTGGAACAAAAGCATAAAAGTAAAACTGATGGTAATAAGAAAGACAGCAAGAAGATTAAAAAATAGTTTTGCACGTAATATTTTTATTTTTTCTCTAAAATTATTATAATTTAAAATTCCATTGTTTGTATGTAAAATAAATGTTGTTTGATAGGAGATAAAATTTCGAAGTATTATACTACTTATACAATGCGAATCGATGAGTTTATGATTCATTTTTGCAAATACTTTCTTTAAAGCGACTCCGCCAAATAAATTATAAATCAATAATTGAAGAATAAAACGTTTCTTCAATCCTAGACACAACTAAAAATGTAAATCAATATTTGAAGTATAGAAACTTTCTTCAATGCCGAGCACAACTCAAAATATAAATTCATATTTGAAAATAGAAACTTTATTTAATGCCGGCACAAGTAAAAAAATAAATCAACAATTGGATAATAGAAACTTTTGTCAAAGAAGCCGTACAGAACAGGTAAAAATAATAAATCTGAAAACGACTCACATCACTCCCTCATTTTGTGTCAATTTTTCTTGTTACAGACATCGGCCAACTTTTTGTGAGTTGGGTATTATTACTTTCCATTGCCTAAAATTACTAAATAAATATTATTTCATACAAAATTCGAATACATTTTTAAAGGGGTATAAACATTATTCATGTAATAACAACTAGCGCCATCTGTGTTTTAATTACTTTACCGTTGCTACGATAGATGTCACTACAGGTATAAATAATATATTAATGGTTCGATTTTGTACATTATACTTACATTCTGACGTTAGTATAGACTTTCTCAGTGATTAAAAATGCTAAAAAAATCTGATGTACGAGAACGTCTCTGTGATTTTTTTATGACTGTGATTGCCCAATTCTTGTTCATTAGTACAGTTAAGTTCATGAGAACTATCTTGAACTTTATACGGAAGTTCATAGCGGAACTTGCTCAGAGCAAACTAATGGCTATTATTTTTTTATTGTAACTGTATTTTTACTTGTGTTATGTTACATACACAATGATATTTGATAGTGATTTTTCAAATTATTGCACATAATACAATCAGTCCCATATTTAGGCAACCCTCGTCCAAACTGTTAAAAGAAATTTTAGAAAAAAATATTTACTTACCATTTAATTTTTATGTTTTTTATGTTTATCATCTACTCAGTTTACAATTTATATATATATATATATATATATATATTTATATATATATATATATATATATAAAATTTGACTCATCTAGGCTTTCCTGCACAATTTAACATAAGCTGTGTGAAATTAAATGTCTAAAATTAAAGAAATGTGTACAAAATAGTACACCAAAAAGAATTTAAATTTTATCCAGAATAATTCCCATGTATAAAACAAAAGCATAATTTTTGCAAAATTAATTTCATTGTTGGAGGTTTTTATTTGTAAAACACTGATTATACTTAACTTTTGTTATAATGATCACACGAAATGATATAATGAAAAGAATAATGGAAAAATTAAAAATATGTTTTAATGCTCAAAACATTGAAAACCATTTATTACATCTATAATATTATTTATATAATTACAAATACATGAAAATTCTTAAAAATACCTATGCAATATATATTACATTTTTATCTCTATTATCTACACTATTAGATCTAAAAAAATTATCCCAAAAATTAAAGCCGCCAATTACAGCAAAAATAATAAAAATTTGTAAAAACTAAAAACAAAATAAAAAACTCAATTCTGTCGACGTCGATAAGTCTTATATAAGATATAATTTACAAATCACTATCTGCTATCACTCAGGTATTTCACCGTCCGCTTGGACGGCGGTTTTTTGGACAAAGCATGATCTTGCTACAGACTCAAATAACCTGCAACAAAAAAATATTGCTTCAAATGTATTTATTAAAAATATAGTTTACTTACTTTTCAATTTCTGAAGCACAGTGAACAAATTCATGGTTCCAGAATTTGTAGTTGGGATTTTTGATAAGTTCAATGAATGTTATCAGTAATCCCCATGGATGTGGCCTATTCACGATTAATCGTTCTAATAAGACTCTTGTAATCTGTTCTTGGATAGCTTCTGTGTTTGCTTCAGCAAATAAATACAATAAAGTACAGGAGAAATAATGTGTATGGCTATTCGGATATCGCAATTGGTTGGCAATTGAATTAAGGAACAAATATCTGCCTTCAGTATCCAAATCAACTGCCAGATTTTGGAATATATCCATATGGGCGCTGTGTGCAATCGTTGTCATGTTGGGTGTCAGACTCTTTCCTCTAATCACAGCAATTGCTTGTGTCCCAACATACAAAACAAGGGCATTCATTAAAGGTATGTTATACCTCATTCCGGGTTCATTGGATACTTGCAAATTAGTCCTTAATTCAGACAAAAATGTAACTGGTGCTCTTTGTTTTAAATAAGAATCCAAATCCTTTTTAAACGATATAGGTGTTATCATCGAAGCAAAATTGGTTAAGACGCGTGGCCCATATGCGATCTCTTGGAGAATATCAACTTTTAAGTTGGGTGTAAATGGATCGGGCAATCTCATATTTCTTGGAAATGCTGAGAGAATGAGATTTCTCATTTGTATACAATTAGGCGGTATCACATCACAGAAACCATAATGATAATCACAAAGAAATTCAGGAAAATCATGTAATAATACTAATAGCACCCTTAAGGTTCCTTTGTACAACATGGTGACAGGCTTAGCTAATTCCGCATTTCGCAGGAACGGTGATAAATATTTAAAGAGATCTATAAGTAACTGTGCGTACATGGCCCAACCTTTTTGTTGAGGAGTGGATGCCAACATTCTGCCCATAAAAATACGATGAGACACTAATTCCAACCAAGCATAACAGAAACCAGCTGCTTTTGATGGCCTTAGAATATGTAACGTATGACAATATGCGGTTAATACATGGAAGTTGATGGTTTCCAATACTGGTTCGGGTGCATTCAACTCTAAGAAGAGCATTATGAATATTCGGTGATAAGAAAATTGGTGAAAATCGATTCCCCTCTGTTCGTGATCTTGTAGAAGGCATCCTGCGACAATACCTAGCACCTTATTGAGCAAATGAATTTTTGTTGTGGTGTTATTCGAATCTCCTGAATGCTTTACAAGCAGTGCTACTAATCGTACAAAGGCATCCAAGGTGTTAAAGCACTTCACTCTTAAATGATTACCCGATAAAGCTTGATCGCCCATATGTCTATAAACCGATTCAACACATAATTGTGTCGACAGTCTAAAGAATCTGGTGATCAAGTCATCGGTTTTTAAGATCCCATGCATGTTCATTTGATGAACAAATAGGCTGAACGCTTTAGTTGAATCACGGCCAGCCGGTTGTTGGTTATAAATATTGATCCAGTCGCGAATTAAAAAATCTGTTTTTTCCATCAAACCAGGTGGGTCTTCGTAATTTGGGGCACGTACCTATAAGTAAAAGATTCCATTTTATATACTACCTGACATAGAAAATGCAAAATTCAGTAATCGTTAATGTCGTTAATAATTTTTGGTTATTAAAAGACTGCACAAGAATTATTTTTAGAAACTCACTAATATATAATATCATTTTCAGGATGTCATATTGTATGTTGCAAAAAAATGTAAAAATAAGTAAGTTTTAAATTATTATTTACAATTATGAACAAGTTTGGTGCAGACACTAGCCAAGCAATAGAGAAATTGATTCATATAAATATTTACATAAAAAAGTAAGTGAAACTATTTAATCTGTTATTTGGTTTTTAAGATTAATCATTATAAAGTAAATGGCCACTAAGCCAATGGCTTGTCAATAATAATTTTTGATTTGAAACATCTAAGTTGCTATATTCACTTTGGTAGTAACAAAAGGCAAGACACGTGAAGTTTGTGCATTAAAAATATTAGTGACAGAGACAAACAATACACCACAAAATGTACTGCAAATGCACTACAACAGAGTTTAAATTAATTAAATTTTACACATAATAATAAATTTATTATGAGCTCTGCATAATTGCGGCAAAAAATATTTGGTTGTGGATGTCTATGTTATGTTATTATTGTTTATAGTGACTTCTATGCATTAAAAATATGTTCAGCGGCCAAATTCTCTCACCTTCAATTAATTTAATTATGTTTACAAGAAAATTATGTGGATAAACTTTAAATGGTCAATCATTTGAGATAATTAGCAATTTGGTGATTTTTTCATAGCTGATTTTGGCTCACGTGAAGCAGCCATGTCAATCTACAAAATTCAGGAGTGTGTGGCTGTGGCGACAGGTATTTCGATTAACAGAAGCGGATAATAAAAGAAGAAATTCGATTTCACTACTAATTTATGCAACAAATTAAATATCTTTTTGAAGCAATTTTATATAAAGAAATACATTTTTAACAAACATATTATTGTAATTATAAAACATTTTGCACTTGCTCCGATGGCTCTGAGATGTGCAAACACATCGGATTGAATACAAAGACTGGAAATCTTAATATTGCATTTTGTCTTGGCGTATACACACTTCCTTTGCTTTTTCTGTGTGAAAATTTAACTTTACCTTGGGTTCTACTAAATTCTGTTAGAAAATGATATTTAATTTAATTTTTCTCTATCTGTTATGAATCACCCTGTATATCGTGATATATGAATGGTTTGAGTTTAGCTCACAGTACATATAAAGAAAGAAATGTGCAACTTCAAAAAGAGAAGTATTGAATGTCGCCATAAAGGATTTAACGGCTCAATTTGTAGATGGATCATGTGAAAGTTTTTGGCCAAGCCGCCCCTGATGTATATCCTTCCTTACCAAGTAATAAATAAAGGTAGAACCATCTAATTATTTAGACTTATTTTAATAAAGTTTATTAATTTTCAGGTTCTAACATATTTCAAAGTGGACTTTTACAGAATTTTACTAATTTGACAATTCATTAATTGTGAAATTATTGATTTTCCTTGTAAATAATAATGTTACATTCATCTAAAATGTATTGTTTTTTTTGTGTCTCATTTTTACTCATTATTTATAATAAGTAAATAACTTAGTTATTTTTGTTTTAATTTAATAGCTGCACATTTCAACCAAAAATTATTGAAATAATTGCTTGTTGTTGCATTTTGAATGTATGAGTATATAACCAACACCAAATATAAAAACCAGAAACTCAATTTAAATACTCTTGTTGAATTATATCTAATTTATTTAATATAATAAAAATACAAAAATTATCATGCAATTAGTAAAATGCACGCACCTGTAATATGCCATTATGAATATGTACAATAGGTCCAGATGAGGAACGATCCATAAATGCCGATTGATCGTGATGTTGCCTCAGCAAGTCTAGAATATTGGACAATGCTTCTGGTGGTTGTCTTGCATGTGTATTAATTTTCATCATCATATCGATTGTGTTACAAAAATCGGTTTCTGTAACAAATTGATTGGTTCGATCTTCAATTAATAAATTCTGCACTAACACGGTGGCTAAATTCAGTGCTCTAAAATTGGGACCAGTCTCCATACATTGTGCAAGGGCCAAATCAAATTGAGGCAAGTTTAACAATCCACTTCTAATCAAAGTTTCGATTGCAACGTCATTGAATCTGTATTCATCACGGAAATCTATAACGTATCTTGTAATTTGTTTATTTATCCACTGCTGACCGAATGCTCTTGGATCTTGAAGAGATTTTAATATACGAATTATAATTTCCTTGAATTTTATTATTGCAGGATCTGTCTCATTATGTACAGCACCTTCTTGAAGTCCTTCAACACACTAAAACGTAATTGAAACAAAAAAACAAACTTAAAGAAATTATAATAAACACAGTTTTTCACAAAACACAAAACAAAATTGTTAATTTTATTGGGCTCAACAACACATTTTAGTCGCATTTTGCATAAACCATAAACAAATTAATATTAACACACTTGAGAAAAATTACTCGACAATCAAATTGATCGCTTCTTTAATTAAACACAGATATTGCTATAAACTCACTAATTTCATTTTTCAAGTTGTCATTTTTTAATGGGGGATGGGAGATATTTTCTTAGGAATATATTTTATAAAATTGTTGATGTACTAAAAAACGTTACACATATATTTGAAAAATCTAATGCAGATGAAATTTATTAATTTAATCATTAACCCGGGAGAACGCACGGCTCAAAAACTGCACGACAATGAAATGTTGGCCATTATGACTCCAGGGTTTTACGCATTGTAAACTTCATCTGAAAAGTACTTTATACAGTGTGTGAATTAATTGGCATGCAAACTTCTGGTAAAAAAATTCTGACAAAGTCTTCATTTAACAAAGTTTCACAACGTTAGTTAAAAATTAATAATAAGAAACATTGAAAAATATGCAAATTCCTTTAAAAAATTAAATTAAATTCAAATTAAAAATATACGAAGCAAAGTTTTTAATAAAATTAATGATATGAGCACGTCAAATTTTATCCTTCAGTTTGACTTGTGTGCTGTATTTATTTAACGCAGCCTTGATGCTAGAGAACTTCATGAATTTGAAAAATACAGAAAGCGTTTAGAAGCAAAGTTTCCAATTTGAACATTTGTAGTTGATTATGAAAAATAATATTTTTGATGTGTATATTAAGCTGCCTACATTATAGGTTTTAATTTTAATAGAAATTTTACTACGTTCCCAAGTGTAACGAAACTTTGAGGACCTCGTGAAGCCAAACATTACGAGTTACTCAGCATTTTGGAATTAATATTTTCGTATTCTTTTCGCAACATCTACAAAGTTACCTAGCTTTTGTCCGCCAATTAATCCATAGTCTGTATAAGCATATAAATCAAGTCAGAATTAAAATATTTTCAGTTACAAAAGTAAAATATTAAATTAATAAGATCTATTAATCTTTTAAAATTTGTGATGTCAGCCCAAAAATAATAATTATATTAAAAAACATACTTGAAAATCGATGTAAAAATAAATTTTAAATAAAATCAAATATACAATACAATTTATTGTTTGAATCAATCACTTGAATCTAAATTGTACTTGTACTTACTTTTTGAATTATTGCGATTGCAGCTCCCATTTCCCTATTATGAATGGCATACATCAGGCATTCTCGAACAATCACCATACTGTTATTCATAACTGTATACCCAGATTGTTGATTAGTTCCTTGAATAAATTGCTCCACTTCAAGTGCAAGTTTTTCATAAAGCGCTGCCATATCGTCAGATGCCAATGCAGCTTGTGGAACAGGAAACGGTGTTGATGGATGAGGTTGTTGTGGTTCCAAATTAACTGTAGGTTTAGGTATGAAGGCAGCGCTGTCGCGTTCTGATAGTGGTAAAAAGCCAGGTATGTTTCTTGCAAATTCTTCATATACTGTCATCTGTGAAGGTGTTATTCCACCCACTTTCAAGCGAATTTGTTCAGGCATTCTTTCAGCTTGGTATGTTAAAGCTATTGCATCACAATATCGTCTGAAAAATATTGTTAAATAATTATAAAGAAATACAAATTTATCTAGATTGATATCAAGTCATTTTCATAAAATAACGGCTTCAAAAGGGATCATAATTGCAAATCCAAAATATGCAAAGGTGAGGTGAAAAGTTTAGTAAAATCAACATAGGGCGCCCCAATCGAAAATGACACTTTGTTGATGTGATTAATCACTAATCTACATTAATATGTTTAAATGTATGTCATTTATTTCTGTCTTTACAGCTATTGAAAAATTGTATTTTAGTGAAATAGAAAATATTTTTTGAGTGGAAATATTAGGGAGTCTGCGTTGAAGATGTATATCAACAAACAATGTTGAGTTCACAGAGACCGTGTAGCTATGTAATCTAAAACCACTGAATTATATCTAACTGGAATGATATTGTAAGCAGCGTTGGGATTTTAGTGTTGACAGAATATAATAGATGTCAATTATAATAGATTTAAATGAATGTAAATTTAAATTGGAACAATTATAATGGCAATGACGACCTTTTTTTAAGAATTATCCATGCTGAATAAACAAATTGTACACTTTTTCACGTATAATTGTTGCAATGACCCCAACTTTCAACTAAAACTAAAAATGTAATAGATTCTGGTTCTTTTTTAAATTGTCGTAATAGAATAATATTATCAAATTGTAATAGAAAACCCAATGCTGATTCATAACAGGCACTGGATAAAAAAGCTTTGAGATAATGTGAGAGGGAAATACCTGCGTACAATGCATCAACTTCTCATTCTAACAAAGTGTATCAAACGGAAAGCACAGAGCACAACTTTTTATTATTAAATAACTTAAAATAATGCTACGCGTGGGGCACCATTGATTTAATAAGTAAAAAGAGAATAGGTATACATGATACATCGTATGCAGCACGCTCTTTCTAACACGCCAGACCATTTTTAAATAATAATGGAGAGCGAGTTCCATTTCTATATAATTTATTGCCTGACACGACAGGTGAGTAGGAAAATTAGGAACGTGTCAACGCATTTACGCACAGCAGCAGTTCCTACTTGTTAGGCGCATATGCTAAAACTGTCGGAAAAATATTCGTGTGAATGGCAATATTTTTGCATTAAACGGCAGGATTAATATTCCACCCGGCATGCCGACGTACCACTCTGCACTTCGCAGATAGTCATAATCTAAATCATTTGCATTCTCTCACTACCTGTATGCCTACCAGCCAAGTGTTTCACATGACTACCGTTTTTTTTGAGCAAGCTATTCACTATAAAAGTTTCAATTAAAACTTAAGTGATAAATGAACAATAATAAATAAAATAAACAAAAAAGAAATGATGAAATAACAAGAATGAACAAATTAAACAAAAAAACGACCAATCAAATCAATTCTATACAAGGTGTAGATTAATTGCCAAGTAAAAGCCAGGTAATTTTGTAGATGGAAAGAAAACAAAAATCTTAATAAAAAATGCTGACAAACCTTTCTCAGCATTAGAATTAAAATTTTGTTTTCTTTTGACACAATCTACAAAGTAACCTGGCGTGTTTGCCCACTGATTAATCTAATACCCTATTTTAGAATACAGGGTATTCTAAAATAGGATGTTAATTTTATTATTGTATACTACATTCAGTGGCACATTGTATAAAGTTAGCCTACAATAAGATATTTTTGAAATAATTGGGTTATTGTCGAAAAAATTGTTAATAATTAAAGTTTTGTGATTAAATATTAGATCAAAAAGAATATTAATTTCACTAACCTTCCTTCTTGCCTAGCAATTTTTCTTAATTCGAATTCACTCATAAGTCGTTTATCGATTTCTGGTATTGCTTTTTCGATTGCAGTTTTCTGGATGAAAGCACAAGCTAATTCCATATTATCTTGAGCTATTATATTAGCAGCTTGTTCAATCATCTCTTTTTGTTGTGTTGTAGCACTAACAAGAGCATTTTGAAGAGCTAATTTTAATTGGGTGTTAATTGTTGCTAATAATTGATCCCTACATGTAATCATTGCCATACCAGCCGTTAAATTTCGAACCATATACTGAGATGCAGAGCGCATGCGATTTTCATCAGGATCCAAAGCAAAATCTTTTCGAATAATTTGTTCACAAGTTTGGAGCGCAATTTTAATAGATCTATCGGCAACAGGTGCAATCCATTCCTGAACTGCTCGTTCTATAGAAGTTTTCACCAAAGATTTTAAATGAGGTTGACTTTGAAAAAGCAATATGCTCGGATTGATTATTATGTGTGCGTGGATGGCATTGTTTCCGGATACTTGAATGTCTGCGTAGCTAAATCGCGGTTCAGGAGCTGTAACTGCAGATGTTGGTGTTGTGCTGCTATTTTGTGCTACTGGAGGGGTAGTTGTTGCTTGTCCAGCAACAGTAGCCAATTCTGGTTCATTCAATGTCGATGTTGGGATATTGATTTGTGAACTAATCTGTGTTATTTCTTTTTTACCAGCTTGCGTTTGTAATTGATACTCGATTTTTCTCATAGTCTCGGGATCTTTTAATATATTCGTAGGTTTTAATTGAGTGATTTCAATGTCAAGTGTCTTGCATAAGACTTCAATTTCGAATTTTAAATTTAATTTCAAGTCAGGTTCTTGGTGCATTTCTGCTAGTACGTTCATAATTGCAATTGTCCATGGATTAGGCGGCTTGAAAACTTTACTCTTAGAGCAAGATTCCAAAATTTTAGCTATGAAAGGAACGATATAAAGCAATTCCTGCTGTCCTTTATGGTACGCTTCTATCAAAAGACTCTTTAAGTCAATATCAATTTGAAGAATTGGTTTGTTTCTACCAAGAGTCATCATTCCAAGCCAATGACCCAAATTTTTTAAAAGCGATCTATCTGAAAAATTTGCAATGACTTTATCAGATCTTAACAGTACCTTGATATTTCGAAACGTTTCTTTCGTAACCATTCGATGAACATCAGGTATTTTCAACACGTCTAAAAAGTTTGAATATAAGGCGTGGAAATTAAGTTCAATAGAAGCACGTTTCATAACCAAATATTGCGAAATCCATGGCCAATATTCATCAGAAACAATATCTCGCAATTCGTCGCATTTTTTCTGCAAATTTAGCTGACTTAAATTATTAAAAATAAACGCAATTTTATCCTGTAGTGTTTCAGGAGGCGAAGTTATTTTTTCTTCTTTTTCTGTGGCAACCAATAATGTATCGATATTGGTTGCGTTTGCAATTGATGGTCTGCTTCCTAATGTGGTTGCAGATGTTGTGCTCACTTTAGACACTGTCGGTGTAGCTGGTGTGCTTTTAAACACTTGGCCTGTTGATGGTCCCAACATTGCGGCTAAGCTAGCTGGTAATACAGGTCCTTGTGGTTTGCTTGGTGGTTCAAGGCTTTGTAATCCGTAATCAACGTATTCCATTAAATGCGGAGGAAATTCGTTAAAGTGTGGTATAGCTCTCACGTGTTCGCAGTATTTATGATAATCCTTTAAACGAGTTTTAAATCTATCCAATGCAGCTATTCCGAAATAGTACATTTTAGAACCCTCAGGCTTACGTAATGCATCGAGTACAAATCTTAGTGCTAAACCCAATGCCATATAACTCGTCACCAACCCCCTCTCAATAATCCCCCCGAATAGTTGAGCTGTTATGTGTAATTCTTTATCTGGATATTGTGGAAAAAATCTGTATTCTTCAAATAAATTACGTAGCATGCACGTGAAAACCTAAAAAAATATAATAAATAAACCTGAAATATCGATATTAATCTAAAAATTACAATGCTTCATTAAAATTTGTTTCGTGAAATCAAGTGCAAATTATAACTTTGTCGTTGATTGCACAATAAATATTAACCAATGCTCTTTCATAAAAGAGCCATGGTTATTAAAATCGTAAACTGGTAAAATCATCCAATTTTGCATTTATAGATAGAGCCAACATTTTATCTACTGGCTAGATCATAAAACACTTGAATTTTGTTAAATAAGCTTTTAATTGATATTTGACATGACATTTCAATAATTTTTTAATTTTTATGTCATACATCTAATTACAGTTTACTTTAAACTTAATTACAAAAATTTTTTTTTCAATTTTTCCAAGTGTTTGATTATTATTTTTTCTTTTTGATTAGAAACATCTTTAAGAATTTAATGATTGAAAAAATCAAATTGATTTTTAGGTTTCATAAAAAATTCTGCTCCTAAATTGTTAGACAACTGAGATACAAAAACACTTTTGAAAATTTAAAAAACAACTTGCAAATGTTTGCGAGGATTATGTAACGTTCGGCAACATTTCCAATTGCAAACTTTTGGAAATTAACAAAAATTTTTATAGTTTAAATTAGAATTTCATTCTTTTTGATAAACTATTTGTTAAATGTCACACAACATTGTAAAATTGACCAAAAACAATAAAAGCAAATGATTTTGTTTTCAACAATTATTTGATATTTATTGTCAGAAGATTTAAACATTTATAGATAATAATAAAATTGTGTTTATTTATTAAAAATTGAATCGGTATTTACAAATACAAAAATGCTTTCAAATATTATTATTAAAACATTTCAATTAACCATTTGCTCAGAGTAAAGTTAGTAGATTAGTATTAACATTAGTACCTGTTATGTAAAAAGAAATCACCTTCATTTTGAATTTTATTAATTATAAAAATAAACAGAATAGCTGTGAGTGCAACAAATGATATTACAAATGTCCAAATGAGTTAATACATAAGTCATTGTAGAAATGTAAGGTTAAACAAAATCAAAATCTTCATTCTTGTAATTACTTAATATTTAAAATGCAAATAATATTAATTAATAATTTCTGTAACAAACCTTGTTCACAAATTCGTTTGCTGCCTATTTTTGTATCATTTCCATCTGAAAGGGTTAATATGCTCCATAACTTGTGTGGATGTGGTGCAGATAAATAATCAACTTTCTATGTTTTGGTTTTGCTAACCTTAAAATTTGTAAACACTAAACAAAGGACTGTTGAGTATTGAGTTATTCAATTTAATTAATTTTCAAGACAAATGCAAAACCAACCTGCATTCAAGTATTCCAGATTGTTAACAAAAAGCATCTAGCTTTCAGCAATTTTAAATTTAAGTTTCACATTATTTATTGATGAGCATAAATAAACTGGTTAATGGTTTAGACAACACAGGAATTGACAGACAAAACATAATCAGAGATGTGTTGATTAAAAAAATAAAGGGATTGAAAAGAAGAAGAACATCAACAACCTAAGGTTAGAACATTTTTGAATAAACATTTAAAGCGACTGCGGAATTGAATTAGAACGTTAACAATATGTAAACGGCAATTATTAAAAAAATATATCGGTAATATGTAGAACAATGTAACTGTAACATTGATAATATTAATGATATTTTTTCAAGTAAATATATTCACTTTCCCTTAACGTTTCCATTGCATACAAAAGAAAATGCATTAAAAATTCTAATCAAGCATACATGTAGATAATACTTTCGAAGACAAACGCACTTTTTTCGCTGTGAAATATATTTAAACGCTCACATTACATAAATGTTTTGCATTCCATTCTAAATACAAAGTCATAAGTTGGCGGATATGCATTATCGTGTGTTTAGACAGAAGGTTGTTTAGTTGTATCAGGTTGCAATTATTTTGCAGATTTATATATAGAATTCACACAAGTAATTATCAACTACTTTTTCACTGCAAAACAGAGGTCGACTGACTTGTACGTTTGCATGTATTTTATAGGAAAAGCATGTAAAGCCTCACAAATCCAGCAGATTACAGTCGGCCCGTGCATCTGTGTTGCTAGTATTGCCAACAAAATTGTCAGAACAAACCAAAAGCATGCACTTCTGTGGTCTACGGCAATTGATATTCTCCTTGCAAGTCTACTGCTTTAAATGCAGCGCCTAATCCTTCACATACAGATTAGTGTTGCATGGTAGTGCAGAATCCTTCCCTTAGTGAAATAGATGTAACCTATCACTTTCAGATTAATACGGATGATGCTACTGCCAGTAATACAGAAATCACAATATTTTTGTCAATATATTTCGAATCCATGAAATCGATGGAAATTGTGTTATTTATTAAAAATGAGTAGTGCATTTGATTTTAATTTGATAAGTTTGCAAAAATATTATCAGTGCATTCAAGCAAGTGCTGTACATATGATTAAATGTTTTTATTTCTTATTATATTCTTTTTTTCTTTCAATTAACTGAATTAATAACATACATTTTTTTCATAATAGAAAAACTTTTTTATTAGATTCATTCATTTGAAAAATAAAAGTAGATAGTCGTATCGTGTAAACCTAAATTATTTGTTTTGTGTATTAAAAATAATAGAACTTAAAATTTAAATTAATTTGTTAATGAATCCTATTACTGTTAAATTTCTTCCCATATTAATAATACTGGCATGCTTAACGAAAATGGCGTATCTACAAGCGGTGTCAAATTGAGCAATCAAGCAATAAAGTTTTTATTCTCAGTAAAGCGTCACAGAAACATTTCGCTGCATTTGTATTTACCAGCTTAAAAAACTATAGGAATAATTCGATTTTATATTTTTTAAGACGTTACAATTAATCAATGTGTAATATTTCTTTGCTAAGTTTGTTTCAAATATATTTAAATTTTATAGATCCATAGCAATAATTATTATTTAAAGTTGTTGTAACACCTTTTTCAAGTACGTAGAATCTTGTAAAATAATGTATTATTATTATACCTTAAACTTGCGTCGACTATTATGTATTCCTATGAATCCTCTAGATACAGCCACAATAAATTTTGTTGAGTTCTAGTGATCATTCATTTATTCTTTGGAATAAAATAAGACGAAAGCAAGTATCTGAAACTGAATCTCATGAAATAGATGTAAAAGTTGTTTAGCCAAACCACTAGTAAGAAAATATATCGATATTAAAGATTAACTTACTTAGCTTGCAAAATGAATAATAAATTAATGTAAAACTTAAGTTTTTATTAGTACATATATAATCATATTTATGAATTTTGATAGAGGTACACCTTTGCGCTTGCTTGCATTTCAAAATTTTCTAATTTTATAAAATTGCTTAGCATCACATTAAAGACAAGAAAGTTCTAAAAATTTTATATGAATGCATTGTAATTTTTAAATATTGATATCGATGTACCCTATAGTACCTACCTCTCGTTCTCGTTTAATATGCGAATCTTGAAACCGTTTCAACATTTCCAACACCTCATCTATGGATAAAGTTGGATGTGGCGGATGGTTGTAAATCCTCTGAAAATAACTGTTAGCTTCATCTTCAATATCCTTAGAAACATTTGGAGCAATTTCGGGAAACAAATTATTTTCTTGCAATCGGGGCTTCTCTAAACCAGGATTAGGACCCATACGATTCAAACTTCCAATTGTATTAGGCACCAAAGATGCGCCGGATCCCACAGCCCCTTGATGTTGTAACGGGATGATGGGAAACGGACTGTTGGATGGGCCAGCACCCAATATTCTAGATGGAGATCCCGGTGAAGGTACTAATGGACCCAATCCGCCTTGCAAATTGAATGCTGTACTTGCAGGTCCGCTTAGATTTATGTTTGCAAGTGAAGTACCAATACTAGCAATTGGTTCAACTGTGCTAGCATTATATAATTGTCCTGCGATGCTTGAGGGATTGAAGGGTCCCCCTTCTATTGCACGATGAGATCGCATTATTGCCGCTGGTTGTTGCTGCTGCCGATTTTTAAGTACTAAATTGCAATTGTTAACCATCGTAACAACAACTTCTTGTATATCAGCAGTCATACTACACATTTGTACAGCGTTATGTAAACAAAAAATCATAGTTGTTAATGTTTCATTAGGAAGAACATGTGCTTTATTCAAAGGATCCTCACTTTTTCCAATAATTTGAGGACATCTTCTTTGTAAAAATTTTGTACAAGCCAGAACAAAAGCTTCGCCGTGTTCACGAATTTTATCAGTAAGCCACTTTTCCAATTTTAAATATTCCCGTCGAGACGCCAAACAAGCTAGGTCTATTATGAATGGATATGATTGTGCCGATTGTGCATTGAGTAGCATGGATAGTGCTTTTAAATCTTGCGCGACATCTAAAATTCTAGACAATCTGGCCTGATCGCATTCGCCTCTTGCATACCATTCGGCCATTGAATGCATTATCGATGGTTTGATGTTTAGAGTTTGCGTATGCCACGCATTATGCAATATAATTGCCGAATTTGGATGATTCCCTAAGAATATGGGAATCAAAGCAGCTAACAGTTCTTGCCGCAACATTGTCACCGAGCCAGGTATTTGTAGCAATGATAAAACTAATACATCCGGACAGTTCTGCCTTGGAAATTTGAACATTTCGGTTACTTGCGCATATAAGCCACATTCTGAAATAGTTAACAGTAATTCTACTAAATTCATCGATCGCCAATTGGCGAGTTCTTTGCTGTCTTGTTCGGGCGGTGTTTTAAGCACATCGACCAATACAGAATTGCATGGATAATCGGCAAAGCAAAATATATCAGGATTCTTTAATATGTTCTGCACCAAACTAAGTTGTCCTTCAACGTTTGACCAGCGCCTGTACAAATGGTCAATTGGGAAAGTTTCCGGGTGAAAACCTGATGTTTGTAGACCCAGCCGAAGTGCACTTATTAGTAATATCAAACTTTGTCTATCTTTAATTAGAAATTCTGGATGATCTAATTCTACAATCACATTGTTCCAAGTTAAGTTAGGCACAACTTCTTTTAGAGCCTGCACAAACACTTCGATGTTCCATGAGTTTCTGCCATCAGTTCCTTTATTAAAGGAACCGGGTGCTTGAATATTCAAAGAGTCTTCCAAGCCACTAACAGTACGACACATAACAGTCAACACCCTCGCTATCTGCGCTGGAGTTATTTCTCGATTGCTAAGTTTGTGTAAGTTATTCCGGCACTCTTCGACAGAAGCTGTAAACCCATAACCCAGTTCAGTAACTAAGTCGGCCAATGATGTATCTAACATACCCCCGGATAAACCGGGGCCTTCCGAAGACATTTCCGGGGCTAATTCACACTGCTCAGGATAAACAAGTGGTGCTAACACAACTGGAACTATATCCTTTGGGAAATCACGTTGAAGGGCGTTCAGGAAACTCGTATGTAGTTCGCATGAAAGTCCCACGTCCTTTGGAAATTTTAATACTACGGATAGTATTAAGTGGAGTACTTCCGGTGTTGTTTCATGAAGCCCTCCTTCGTGCTGATGGCCACTACCCTCAGTGTCTATATAAGATTGAACCAAAGCAGGCACACAACTTCGAAGATGAGATTGTGATACACTTGTGATTTCCGGATTGGACGAGTTCAGGAATGCTAGGGCAAAAATAATTTCCTGGACAGCTGAGAGGCGAAGGCACTTGCACAACTGTTGAAAGAATTGAGTTCCAACTTTCAGGCTCTGAAAAAATAATACTCATCAGCTATTTTCAAGATACAAAGTAAATGTAACAATTTTTTTTTATAAATAAAAAGTTGAAAGTTTGTCAAAAAAAAAATGTTTTCTGATAGTAAAGTAGATTTGGAAAAAAAATTAATTGTTCTGTTAAAAAATTGTAATTTATAATTCTAGTAAACTCTGCCAGTTAACCTCCACTTGTCTTTGGAATCCAAAACAAATTATAAAATTAATATTTTATATTATGCACCAACTGCACCAGATACCTTAATTACTATCTCTGTAGTTTATTTAAAATCATGCCCAGAATTTCCACAAAAAAAAGGGTTTAGTTTACCTAGAAATATGAATTTTTCAATATAATAAAGGTTTCGGCTAATAATGGCTTGAGTAATCCGGATTATAAACTAATCTGGATTAGCAGACTAATACAAATACAATAAAATTAAAAATGGAACTACAATTCTACAGAAATTTGTTAGATATAGTATGACAAGAACTTTATAAGTTAAACTTATTATTAAAACTGAACAAAAAAACCAAGACTTTTGAACAAATTTTTTATAAATCAAGTTAAAATTTTTATTGTCTAAATATAATCATACAATGTTACAATCTTTGAATATCGGAGTAAAAATAACAAAAACATTTTATCCATAAAACCGAACTATAATTAAATAAACTAAATTATTTCTCGGCCATCAGAAATACATATTATACATACAAGATTAGTTTTAATTTAGGATAAAAAATATTAAAAATACTTTTTATGAAATCAATATTTTATGTACTAATACTGGCTTTATTAACAATAAAATATCAGTACTTGAAACATATGCTCCAAGTACTTGTACTTAAAACACATGTACTAAATAGTTGTACTTAACGTAAATGGTCTAAGAAATTGCACTCGATTTTTAGGTACCAAGTTTATACTCAATTCTTAAATTTTTAGTTTTCAAGTACTACTTAAACTAAATTCTTTAGTACTTATATTCTCGGTATTGGTACTTAAGTAATTTTTAAGGGTACTTGCAACAGCTCTACATATAACATAAAAGATTTTCCATTAAGAGTTGTTTTAAATTAAGCGCTATTTTTCAAGTGTCAAATTTGCAGCTGTCATATAAGCAGTAAAAACTATATGGTTAACGAAAATAGAGCAATATACACTAGAACAATGCTTCGAAGTAGTGAAAATTCATTATAAAAATGGTGAAAATTCGAAAGTTCGAAATGCTTTAGAAAATTTTATTGGGAACCTGCTTACTCAACTATCATGGACATAATCAAGAAATTCAACGTCTTGAGTAGTTAGTAACGTGAAGACTCCAACTTGTGCTTGTCCAGCAAAGAAAGTTTTGCCGCTGTAGCTGTAAGACCGTCGTTTGTTCATTTCAAGTATTTTGCAAAAAGATCTTGGTCTTAAAGGTTACAAAGACCAGCTAACAATAATTAAAGCCAGAAGACCATGAACAAAGCCATAAGTTTATTAATTGGGTGTTAAAAATGTAAATGACCCCTTTTTTTTCAAGAAAATCATTCTAAGCAACAAGTTAAAATTTTCACCTTGATGGCTATGTTAATATACAAAATAGCCTCATTTGGTGATCTGAAAAGCCTAGAGAAATAGTAAAAAAACCCGTCCAGACAGAGTTTCAGTGAATGGAATGGGTTATCAAATACTTTTTTTTCCTGAAGTTGATTCTATGGCCATGAGCAAAATTTATTTTTAACAGGACGGCGCTACATGCCACCCAAGTCTTGAAACAATAAAGACACTAAAAATTTGATGAGCATGTGATTTCTCAAAATAGAGATTTTGCTTGCCCACCAAGATCTTGGAATTTGAGTCCCTTAGACTAGGGCGACGTAGGCGAGAAGGTCTGCGTTAACAATATATGAAAAGCTAATAGACAACATCAGAGCAGTCATTTATGAAGTAAGTTAAGAAATATGCAAAACTATGATGAAAATTTTAAAAGAATGACCATTTGCAATTATTTATGTGATATCGTGTTTTATATTTAATGGTATAGTTTGTGCTTTATATTAAAATGAATATATGATCAGGTTTAAAAAAAAATAATTTTTCATGTAATTTAGAATGAAGGCTCTCAATGGAAAACTCTGTATAACCTATATCTGTTGTTGCTGTAACACGATCTGCACAGTTGCATTCCTGTATTCCCTTTTACACAATACTACGGGGTGTCATGTGACCATTACACCAGACCAAATTTTTTTATTCTGAATGCAGCTATAGATGATATACATTATACCTTCTCTCCATTATTTCCTATGTTGTTTCGTGTTATGTAAGCTTATTTGGAAGAAATAAAGATTATATCAATATTATTATCTATATATTTTTGAAAATCAAATTATAAATAAAGCAGCTATAGCTTCATTTTTTATAAACCCCTTCTTAGTTAAAATCTCCAAAAAGATAATAATTTGATGTAGTAATAGTAATTATTAAAGAAAGCTATAATTACTTAAAGTAGTAATCATTTGTTTTTTATTAATATATTATTTTAGTCATTCATAAAATTTATAATTGTTGAAAGGTTGATACCATAGTTGCAAAGTCAATATAAATAATATTTATATTAATATAAAATAATTATAGTTAAAGGGGAGTAAAAAGAAAATAAGTATATTTTCACATAATTAAATGTATTTTCATGTCATTTCATTGACAAGCATTATTGGCTTATCGCAAAAACACAAAGCCAAAAATGATATTTTTTCACAAATAAAGTCCAAAGTAGCATTGAACTTTATTTGTGATTAAATTAGGATTGTTATAAATAAATGAAAATAATATTTAATTAAAACAAGGCAAACTTAGAATGCAATTAATTTTACCAGTCAATAAAGGAGAAATTTTAACTGAATCAAATTAAAAAAAGGACTTAGTATGTTTTTGCAGTAATCTGTTAATGATATTTGCCTTTAAATTCAATGTCCACCTAAAGTATAAAAGCAAGAATATGATTCATCAAATATACATTTGTTATTTTTCTTGTAATATAATATATAAATAGCTTAGGTGCTGAACTTTCAAGCATATTCAGAGTAATTTAAAAATGTATGGTAAGCTTTATTACCCAACACTGTTTATTTATGAGCAACTTGATAAACAATGCTATGAAAATGTTTAAGTAAGCTTGCATTTGTTTATAAGACTATAAACAAATGAAATAATTCTAATTAAAAAAATTATACATTACCTTTTGATTGTTCAATGGGTTATCTGTAATGTAACAGATTGAAG
>JARJEC010153016.1:0-13460 GCA_030264575.1 Tachinus sp. AB-2021 | reverse complement strand
GTTATTGACGGTATACAGCATGCAATAAAAAGTATCAGGGAGAAGTTAGAAACACAGTGTCAGAGACTGACGGTAGCAAAATAGTAGTTTCAGGTGATTTCAATATAATATGTAGTATCAGAATTAAATGTGACAAAAACGGAATAAAACGACAAACAAAAAACAAAATTGAAAATAAAGAGCGTAATGAATTGATAGAAGTTATAGAAGAAAAAATGTGGCACGTTCTGAATAGAGATGAAAATGGAGAATATACTAACGTAGGATCAAGGACACTGAAGAAATTCGTAATAAATTACGTGTAGGTAAATGAAGAGGCTTGACAAGAGTAGAGCAATTTAGGATAGGGTCAAATTGAACCAAATAAGTAAGAAAAATAATGAATAACGAATATTAGTATTGCACGACCACGACACAGTCATTACAAATTACAAATAGAACTTAAAGAGATGAATGAAGGAATTGGAAAATTAATTGCTATAGCTACTGTGAAAATGACTTACGTAATAAAAGAAAATATTGGAATAAGGAATGCAAACAAAAAAAAACGAGAAACCAGGAAACACGAGAAGATGAAGAAGAAATAAAGCAACAAAACATTAAAAACGTGAACAAAAATTGTAAAAAGTTTGCGAAAAGAAGCGAAGCATATGTATAAAAAAGAAGAAAATAGAATAATAAATATACATTATATTATTAATCCAAACACTATAAATATATGAACCAGGAAAAGAAACAGAAAAGAAAATCGAAAATTATTGTATCCATGGAGGAGTGAAATGCTTATTTGTCAAATCTGTTTGGAAGGATTGAATCAAAGAAAAACAACAGGAATATCTAAATCATGGTATGCAAATATTTTTAAATTTGAAAAATTGAAAAATGACCAAAACGAGGAGAGTGGATGGTAATTACAATTAAGAAGATACGGATGGCATGATTGAGAAATTGACTGAAGTAAAAAATGGAGTATGGAAAAGAAATTGATTTCCAAGTTTTTGAAGGCAGCATCTCAAATGCCCAATATACAAAAGTGAAAGAAAAGATTAAGTTAAAATCTATAGAGAAGTAACACTGTTATGTACGACATACAAGATGCCATGATATTGGATAATAATTGAGTATGAAGAGATACTGCCAGATTGTAGGTATTTATGATGTTGAAATATACATCTTAGATGCGTCTCTAGGATCACTGAGCCCTTTTCTTTCATTTCTAATGTTAGCCATCTTTTGTGAACGTGTTATTCTCATTAACAATGTTGTCCATAAATTTATGTTTATTGAATTTTAACACTATTTCTCTTTCAATTCGCTAAGGTTTTTATTATTAACATTTTGTATTTGTTGTGAATTTGGTCTTTTTGGAGTTTAGTATCATGCCACTTTTTTGCTGTTACAAATATAATAGAAGAATAAGTTGGAGTAATCTTTTGATGTTTTTGTTTATTCTGTAGCTAATAACATTTTTTGACTATAATAGGGCTATAGGAATTAAATTTATTTGTATTATCATTGACTCCAAATATCAATTTTTGAATATTTACAAAAAAAATATAATAATAATACTAAAAAAAATTGAGTTAAATTAGAATGATCTTTAAAGAATTTTTAATAATTTTTTAATTGATACTTTGAATTACTGCTTTTGTGAAATATTATTTATATTATTTTTTAAAGATATACTTAATATAATCGTTTTTGTTTTTGCTAATTTGGCTTCAAGCGGAAAATGGACAACTTGAAAAATTGTAACCTAGAATTTAAATGCGATTTAATTTTATAAAATAACACAGGTGAAATTATCGATGAAAATATCTTGATTATAATATATGTGAAATGTGCATTAAATCTAAGACTATACCCTGACG
This sequence comes from Tachinus sp. AB-2021, assembly GCA_030264575.1. Classification (NCBI taxonomy): domain Eukaryota; kingdom Metazoa; phylum Arthropoda; class Insecta; order Coleoptera; family Staphylinidae; genus Tachinus; species Tachinus sp. AB-2021. The sequence goes on along the minus strand of JARJEC010153016.1, from coordinate 11,589 downwards.
GTAATAAAGTCTGTAATAAAGTATAATTAAAACGAATTATTTTTAACATGGCGAGCACCCCGAGCTTAAATATACGATTTGTTATTTTGATTTATCAGAATAATTATTTAATAATGTACACTTAAGTCAGTGGACCTGTTATATCGTGCTGTTACATTTACACTTGATTCCGACATTAATATAGTGAGCGGCTGTAGTAAAGCGTATGCTAATTCCCCTATTATATTCAGTGCTATATGGCATTTATTAGTTCGGACAGTGGGCCTCAAGCTGTCCTTATTTTATTTAGTGGATTAGAGCAAGAGAGGTCGATGGTTGCAGGGTCGAGGTGAGAAGCGATTATACACCCACGACCTGCTGTAATTGTGTACGTTCGTGAGACGAGATCTGACCCGGGGCTCTCCAGTGGTACCAACAAAACCAATCAAATCATTATGCGATTGACACTGTATGACTTTTCTACACATTCCGCGCAATCAAATTGCATTTCCCCAGTAATACAAGAATGCGTTATTGTCGATCTATCTCGGTCTGCGCATCAATTGTATTATTTTGCAAGTTGCAACTACAAAATAAACTTGCATGGGAAATATTTTAAATGACTCTGCGGAACCAATTTAAAAGCTAACTGGTAAAAGCTATTTGAAGCTGTTACAGATCATTTTAAATGAATTTTATTTTATGGCTTCTCTGTTTGGAGTTCTTGCACACATTGTTTTTATGATTATTTGCAAAATGCTTTCCAATAAGAGACTCTTAATTGGTTGTTAATTATCCGAAAGTAATATCTTAGCATATTTTTTAAGTATCCTCATAAAAAATGCTAGTAGATCAATGAATTTAATTATTTGAATAATTTAAATATTTTTAATATATAAGTGCATGAAGCGTTGTTTAAATTGAATTAAAACATGCAGGTTACATGAAAGTGTAACACAAGTATTAATTATTTGTTTGAAAATATATTTTTTTCGATTTTTTTTCTTTCATAAAATAAAATTGTACACAGATATTTTATATAATATTTTAAAATTGTAATTAATATTTATAAAATTTTACAATTGTCAGTTTGTTTAGACTTTTTACTGTGAATTTATTGTCCTTTGTCCATTACATTTGCACTAATTATTTTTTAGGTATTTTATGTAAAACTCAAAATACTGTACTATTTTTATTAATATGTACACTACACTGTATAGTTTTTGTATTAAATATATTATCTATCTATGCTTCTATGCCGTTATATGTAATTATACAGGGTGTATCATATGTAGCCCCCATCGGGATAACATAGGTTTTAAACTTGAAATAATTCTAAATGAATAAATATAAGAATAAAACAATCAAATTTGCGTTATCAAGTAATCGTTTACATTTTATGATATATTGTACCTTTTATGAAATTAAATAACCAAATAAACGTTATAATCAAATAGGCGTACTTAGTAATTAACAGAACAACTTTATAATAATAATAATAATAAGATTTAAAATTTTTTTAAAAGTATTAATGTTTTTAAAAAATTTCACATATTATATGACATTGTAGATTTTTTTTGTCACAATTCATCGAATTGCGCCTTTATCTTTATTAGTGTATATGGTTGCATAAGAAAAAAGCATTTACATTTATTTACACAAATAAATAAATTTGATTTATTTTTGTTGAAAGTACCCATATTTAAAAAAATTCAACGTAAGAGCATTAAATTATTTTAGTCTGTCTGGCTATAATATGATTTTAGCACAATTAAGCTAGACTAATTCCTCAGTCGCGCTTAAATTGGTACGTTTGTTTGTTTTTAAGAAAACAATTATTAATAATTTTTTGTTCTACAGATTTATTACTATACTCCAGCCAAACTATTTTCTCTATGGGAAATTATTTTATTATTATAATAAGTTTTATGATTTACTTTATAAATAAAAAATTCATAATTGAAAAAAATATTTCAACTAGTTTTACCAACATGATGGCAAAATAAGTGCTAACAAATAATGCATTGTTAGACTATATAGAAACAAACGACATACCTGGAGTAATAAAATAAATGTTACTTAAACTTAAAATACAATTCTGAAAATGTCATGTAAAAGTTTTATTATATTATATTTATATTTTCACAAATCTTCTCTTGTCCAATAACTTTATGGGAACGATTATAATATATGGGAACGGAATAAACTTTAGATGTTAGGAACTCCGACAGTGGACACTCAGAAATGTTTTTGGCATATCAACATATCAAACTCTAACTATGTGGCCATATCTTAAAAAAATATAGCTTGATCCTTTGGTCATGTTGTGGAATTAACGGATTTCTTTGGTTTTGTGTTGTGTATTTTTTCCGAAAGTTCTGTTTATTAATATTCCCACTAAGATGGAAGTGAGCTTTATACGACATAATGAGTTTATAAAGGAACTTCAGCATTGTTTAATTAAATTGTAGTTTATTGTTTGTCAAAATTGAAAGCAGAAATTGAGGCAATTAATTTTATCAATATAGTTTAGTAATAAGCCTTTGGACTTTGGACCTTAAAAGTAATTTTTTTGCTTATTTTTTTCTTGGTCTTTAATTGCACGATGGACTATTGTAACACAAAACTTATTAGTTGACGAAAAATAAAAAGTACTTCCGTAGCAACTTATTTAAAGCTTTTTCATCCCATTGCTGGACTTTCTTAACGATATTTCTTTTTCGTACTTACATACATTGTACTGCACGTGGAAAAGTAACGTTTATTGCATCTATTTTGTTATAATTATTGAAAATCTGGAATTGTAATTATTTTGTTTATTTTTTCGTTGTTGGGAAAATATTATGTAGTGCAACTTTTTTATGATCTCAATAAATTTACTCAATGCGTAGTACCCGAATGGCAAACGGAATTTCAAATGCTGACAATCGATAAAAACAGCTGACAAATCGTATTGTTGTTAATGAATGTGTTGTTCCATAATAAAATAATAAAACATGTTTAAAAATGTAAATAAAAAAAGCAATTATAAAAAGGTTTTGTAGAAAATATAATGACGATGAAATTATGATGTGGAGAAATGTTAACATAATGTAGTATTAAATAAAGGGTTGATGATAAATGATGTCGTCGCAAATTAATGAAAGCTCTAATTTAAACTGATTTGGAACCTCTGTGTGAGACCCATAATTGTATAAAATTATGCTACAAAACTACATATATAAGATCAAGAACTACAGAATAATTATTACATCGAGATTCGAGATTATAATTATAGTCTTAACTTTGTAAAGTACAGTCCGTCAAGCAAGTATTGTCGTGGAATGGGTAAAAGTGCACGGCGGACATTTACGGTGTCCAGCTAGGCCGAACCACAATGGTACACTTTACAGCAGACCCCCTAGTCGAAGAATACCATCGATCCTCATCGACATCGACGGCTTCACAGTTTCAAGGCGAGAATTGAGCAGGCCGCTTGGATCTGAGGTGATACTAGACCTGGCCTAAAGCGAATTCACGGATACAACTTAAATTATATACAGATTTTATCCGCGATCATTAAGATTATTAAGGGCGGCGCAGCCAGTCAGCCAGGTATTGTTCAACTTGATGTATCGGCCATATGTTTGTTTGTCTGTCCGCAATCTACTAATGTACGACATACCTTAACATGTCTTGATTGTTTTAATATTAGTAATACGTCGATGGCTATCTATATTAAATCAATATCAAGCGCCATCACGATATTAAATTAGATTTGTTTACATAATCCGAATTAGAACGGAATAATAATACACTCATTAAATATATTGTGCTTTTAGGAATATTAATGTTGCCCTCCAACTAGCGAATTAGATCAACACGCCAAGATTTGGTCAATTTAACAGCTCCACCGTAGCATTTAATCCGATCTAAATTATTATTTTAATTAAGAGGCGAGCTCACAGGTGTGGACATATTTTACACTTATGCAGCATTTCAAATATGTAACAACCGGTAAAGACTTTATTTAAACCGTTAGTTAGCATTAATATCCACATTGCATTAAAACAATTTTCCATCGACAGTATATACAAGCATGTATTTATTGCCCTTCAATAAATTCACATTAAAATCGAAAATAAGTTTTATTATTTGAAACCGTATGAAAATATGTCAAACATGGAATATAAACTGGTGCAATAGTCAATTGCATACCATATTGGTACCAATTGAATGATTTTAAATTGGAAAAAATAAATGCATTGAAAATGTGGTTTAATGAATTTTGTAAAGTATATTTATTTCTATTTTCATAATTAAGAATAATGCACCTTTTATTCAATGTGACTAATTAGGTAAACAAAAATATGAGGCAATAACTATTTTCTAAGAATTCTATTCACAAATAACTGCACAGGTAATAAACAATTTATTAAAAATAATTCCTTAAAATTTGGGAAAGGTATTTGCGTCACGTTTAACAACCTACAAACGTGACAAAGAAGTATTTATGATGCTTTAACATTCAATCGGATTAAAATAAAATGTTCAGGTTCATTGTTCTGTGGCACCTCACAGCATCAGTAATTGGATCGAGTCGAGATATTTATACAGTAATTAAAAAAACAATTAAAGCTTCAACTGTCATTTTGTATTAAAATAAATTTTCTGCTTCAAAGAGATTCAAAGAATTAAAAAAGAAATGAAATACAAATATAATTAATGCAAACTAAATTTATTTTTCAATTAAAATGTTTAATAGAAAAATCTTTAATAAAAAATTAATAGGAATTGCATTTCTAAAATAATTATTCAAATGGGGCTGTAATTGAAATTGTTATTATTGATGGAAATAGTTATTATTATTTTTAAAAACTATAGTATATTTCAATAGTTGGCATCTTAATAAGTTTATATATTAAAACAAATAGATAGTTTAAAAATGCGCTTTGAACAATTTTAAATAAACATTTTATTATTTTGTTTTAATTCAATTTTGATATTTTTAGCATCGATTACTATGGTCATTGGTTATTTAGTAGTAACACTAAATATTTAAATAAATAAATAACTCTAATCTAATATCACAGATGATATCCGAGTAAAGCTCAGGTGTCAGAACCTAAAAGCCATAAAAAGTAAGTAAATAGTAAACTTACCAACTAATATCAGAGATAAAACCTGTGTTATAATACTTATTTTTGTTTGTTTTGTATTTGTTATAGTATTCTTTGTTATTATTTGTTTATTTAATATTATTGTATTATTTTAGTCTATATTCTTTGTTTATTTTTTAATTTTCGATAAGTTTATTGTATTTTGTTACTTTTTAACTTATTTTTAAATACTCGATTTTTTTTGTTAAATTTCTTCATTTTCATTTCTTGTTCTTCAGATCAATAGTATTGATCAAACTATATAATAAATGGATTTACAAAATCTTTAAGTTTTAAACAAAATATGTACAAACATAATATTTTACAATAAATAATGAAAAGAAAAGAAAATGAAACTAAGAAATTGAACAAAAAATTTTTAAAAAATCAAAAGAAACAAAAAAGCGAGTAATTAAAAATAAATTCAAAAGTAATTTCTATCTAAATAGCTTTTATTATAATTTATGAATGAATTCTGTAAAGGTAATGACAAATAAATGTAAGGATAACATAAACATAAATACATTGTATACCACATTTAAAAATTAAGATTAAGATAATTTAAGACAATTTAACCTAACCTAACCTAAATAATGACTTTTTTTTATTTTTTGCAAATATTGAAGTGCATATAATTGTGGTTATGTGCATCAACTGAACATTAAAATAAACATACATCATTTCTCCTATCGTAACTTGCTATTTTTCTTTCGTTTTCGTTTTTATCGTTATTTTGTCAAATGTCGAAGACAGTTATAAACTGGCTTAAATGGTTCAAAAATCATTTCTCAAAAAAAGAAGAAAGATCTTGTAAAGTGGTTTAAAATGTTCAAACATTTTTCTTATATGCGCTGTATTATAGTGACTAGAGAAAGTATGATCTTTGGCGTATGCTAATATAGTGTTTGTTTCTACAGAAGCAAAAGGAAAGAAAGAGACACCTAAACAGAAAAAATGAATAGAAAAGGCTGCTTGGGAGAGGGGGGGGAGACTACAGCGGTAGTTACGAAATTATAAAGATAGACCATGCTACTATAGAAAATGTTGTTAAATATTGATAGATACATGGAATGGATGAAAAATTTTCAGAAAATATTTGAAAGATAAAAATAAATGTCGTAAAATCTTGAAAAATGCCAAAATGGTGTTTTAAATTGAATATTGAAAAATGTTGAATACTGTTACACTTTATTGAATCTCTGCACTGAGGCCTTGGTGGTTATAACACATCTCTGACGTATTACTTCTGTAGCAGTTCTGTCTTTTTATGAAGCTTTGCATTTGCACAGCAGCTGCTCCTTATTTTCCAAGCATCCGCGGCATGGTGGATCTTCTTGTATATACAAGCAATGCATGTGCTTGTTAAGACCACAAAGTCCGGAATCAGGCTTGCAACCCCTCGTAGTTTTCGACTAATGCGCGATACTTTTTTCGTAATATTTTGTGTTAGTTCTGTTAGGAGTAATCTTGTGTCATTTATCTCTTGGCAGTATTTTTACTAATTTTGTGTTCCGTTGCAAGCGCATTGTTTATTTTCCGAGTTTGTGTGCAATCCCAAAAGTCGATTCTGCCTTTTTTGTTTAGCTAATCTGCCTTAGTTTTCCTGCTATGCATTGGTATTTTGATGTCTCGACCAGGCTTACTTCGTACTTGTGGTCGGTGCTTCCAAGACCAGTTTTGATTTTTAAAAAATGTTATGAAATAGAAAAGCGTTACGGTTGGTATAACATTTTTCTGAAAATATATCAATATCAATAAATGTACACTAAAAGTTTGAGAGAATATTGCAAATTAAAACAAAATTAAAATATTATTAAATTGTCAAAAAATGTTTTAAAATGTTGAAAACTATTGGAAATAACAATTTAGGCTTGTAGAATTTTTAAGAACTGGCTTAATTTATTTTAAAATGTCAGGTTTATTTAAATTTTTTGTTGTTGTAAATATTGGAAAATGAAAAAAAATCAAAAAATGTTATTTCAAATTTTAAATAAGTTAAATGTCATAATAATGATAAGAAAAATAGTTGATAAACCATTAGAAATTATGTAAATTGTTGGAAAATAGAAATCTTGAACTTTGTAAAAGTTACTAGATATTACTATATGATTTATAAAAAACAAAAACAAAACTTAATAATAGAACTATTAATAAATTTGTTATAATTATTTATAAAAATTATTTTTATCTGTAAATCCTAGTTCTAAATATTTGATATTTTTCGTGCTTTGCATTACATTTTTACCGTATCTATAAGTGACATTTTAACATAAGAAATATCAAGATTTTGTCATATTATGTGTATCAATATTTGGATGTGTTGCAAAAGTAGAGCTTTCAAAATGTTATAAATGTTGGCAAATGTTAAATGAATCTTATAAATATTTACAAAATTGGTTGTGAAATATAATAATAATATATATTGCAAATTTTTATGATTGAAAAGAAATTGTTGGAAAATGCAAGAAAAAAATAGCAATAGCGTACAATTTTAAAAATATGGACAAGTCTTTAAGTATTACAAAAATGATGGTAAATGTTTTCAAAATATTGTAAAAAGTACATACATTGAGAAATAAATGTATGATTTAAATTGTTGATACTTGCAAACTATTGTAACCGGAAATGTTTGAAATGTATTGCAGAACACTAAAAGTGCCATGTACTTTTAGTGTTCTACATTTTTTTATATTTTTCACATAAGTAATTAAATATATTCTAAGCATATTATTATTATAGTTTTTATTTTTTAATAAAAAGTATTTATTTTGAGTCACCTTTTACTGAATTTTTGTACAAGTAACTGTAAAATTTACTACGTCTTACAATTTTATTAACCAATATACAAACATTTAATTAATAATTATTTTATATATTATATAGTATAGATAAAATAACTTTAATTACAATTTAATAACAACTTATCCAGATAGAAAAAACTGTGTGAGAGTGTTGAACATTGTAATTATAATTTCTATCGCATCTACCTATACTAGGAAAAATGTATTTTATTATACAATGTAAATGCTTGTAAATCTGTTTTTTAACATTATTACTAAATATTCGTTGAAGTGCGAGCACATGTAATAGTTCTGTGATGAGCTTTTACAGACAAAAAAGACTATTATTTATAGTGGTTAATTGGATAATCTAAAAAAAAGGATATTCGGTTGTAAGGCATTAAAAGTAATAATAAAAGATAATTATTCGAGCAGTCAACAGATTGACTGGCGGCGTGTTGACCGGCGGCAAGTGGGCTGTTTAACTTGTCCCATTTCTGTCTTCGAGAGATAACAATTTGCTCATCACACTCTTTCGTGTTTCGGAACAAAATAATAAATAAGTGCGTGCAGTGTGATTACAATGATTGGATAATTAATTAACCTAGTATTATATTTGATAAAAAAAAGCATGAATAGAGACTGACATCCAAATCATTCCAAACCATATTAATAAAGATTATTAATCATGCTATTTTATTTATAGTTTTAAATTAATAATATAAGGGCAAAGTTAATAGATATCGCATTATAATTTATTATTAAAATTGATTAGATTTATTTTAGCATAATACTTATTCGGATCCATTTAATCGTAAATTTGGTTGGCCACTAACCAACCATCGGTTTGGTCATTTATGCATGCAAATAAAGAGTTAAAACTTTAATGACAAATAAAATATTTGCATGACGCCACAAAAAAAACAGTCAGTAAAGAAAGATGTGTTAGGTTTATGATCTTGGTCCAAAATTGCTAATTAGCATAATCGACCAGTTTTCTCAGTTTTCCCTGCCCACAATAAAATTTTATGGCCCGGTCTTGAATTTCCCTTTGGGATTTACAATTTGTATGCACACATTAAAACTTATTTGAGGGGATAAATTTTCTTTAAAAAAATGGGCAATAACTTTTAAAACCGCAATAAGAGTTTCTTGTTTAACATAATATTTTTTACAGAAATTTTCATAATGCATAACGTCAAAATATATAAATTGTAATGTTTAGATATTATCATTTATACTTAGAATGGGACATAATAATATTAACTAACAATTTTCACAGAAATCAGATCTTAGAAAATATAACAATTTCAGAAACATTAATTTTCAATTAATTTGAAAAAGAATTGAATGGTAATTATTTTCTATTTAATTTTATTTACTCCAGTGCTAAATAAGTATTGTCGACAATCTAAATATGCGAATCAAATGTATCCGCAATAAAATTACAAGTAAATCATAAACATGGTAAATTAATATTTGTGACACAGAGTTAGTTGTATTGTGCAATAAATCTTAGTACTTTGACTTTTACTGCTTATACCTATAACACAATCATTTTATTATGTGTATTTATTCTATATAATTTACTTATGCACTGGAAAATAATTCATTAAATTTATTAGATTGAATTTAATTAAATAATTTAACTATTCAAATTAGCTAATTGACGAATGTAATATGTATAATATGAATCAAATTTTAAAAATATATAGTCATATATGTAGTTTCTCAAATCCGTTTCTTTTTTTTTGTGAAATAGACTATTATATTACAATCTATTAATTTATTCAATTCAAACTTTTAAAATTATTAATATTATTATTATCATTAATATTTGATAAAAACCGTTAAATTTGCTAGCAAAACTTATTTACTTTGAAACCATGTGTACTCAAACTTCAGAATCAATAATTTCTCATAATTATAGAACAAAAGACATATGTAATATAGATCACGTTTTAAACTGTTTTTTTTACATTGAATGCACAATGATAATATGTGACCCAAATCGATTAGTTCTTCGTCGGTGGTCTTCCCACCTACGAAACAATATACAAACCCAGAATTCAATTCATAAGAAATAATGAATATCATATTATTTAAACAAACTTTTATTTGTAATAAAATTGTAATCACAATGTGGCAAATGACTACTTTAACTTTCTATTCATTGAAAATCGTGTTTGAATTATATTATAAATTACTGTTAAATTATTATTGTTTATTTTTTATTAAAATTATCAATTTCTCAAAGAAAACGTAATAAACTAATTGTATTATCACTAGACCAATAAATAAATAAAAATATATTTTTTACAAAAAAGGGCGCTTACATTGACTTTATTATTACTAGCGGTAGCTCTAAACACGTTTATTATTTGTTTCATTTCCTGCTTCTATGCGATGCAGAAATCATTTTGGTGTACTGGTCTGCTTTTATGAAAAGTAAATCAATTGTCTGCATTTGATTATATACAAAACATTTGAACGTTTTTTCGAGATTTATATGAAAAATAACAATTTTGACAATTAAAAAAATATTCAAATGTTTGATTGACAATCTCGTTTCGATAAGAACACTTTTTTCTAATATTCTATAAGAACTGCACAAGGTATTAATTTACCCAGTATAATCGTTAACCTTGTTAGAAATATGTGGTCAAAATATAAGGTATTAGCGAAACAGTGTATTCAATAAAGATTGTATTATGTTATATGCAATGTTATACAAAATTTCTCTAGCGTTTGGTAGAAAGGTCTGAAGTCTAAAATTAGTTTTTAAATATAATAGAACTTATGTCTTTCATTATACCAGGCGAGTAACATTAAGTTTTAACATAAAACTATGATAATCATGTCAGAATTCATTCTATTTTAATATTTACTAAAGTTAAATATATCATTCGAAAGTTTAAACAGATAAGATTTAAGTTCTTTAATTACATCTAAATATGAAAAATGTGACTTCAGACCCTATTACCAATGACTAAAGATTTCATTTTATATCCAATGTGGTTATTTTAAACATTAGATCATCTAGAGCCAGATAGTTGGCAGCGGCAGTTGCTTTATTTTTTATTAAACCGTTATCTGGGAGATTTATTTCTACAGTTGCATTTTATAGAAAAATTGGAACCTAATCTGAAAATAATAACCTTTATATCAGTATGTTATTAAGGTTTATGTGTAAAATTTATTTATTATTATACCGTAAGATATACAATTTGACTACATACAGTGCAATTATAAAATTACTACGTTTTATAATATCTTTCCGTTTGATACATTGCAGACACCAAATCTATCAGCAGATAATTTTCTGTCTATGTTTATGTCGTAGATTGACTTAGATATTTTGTACGTGGTTGGCTTAGTCGTGGCTTTTCAAATTTTTAGAGTATTTCTATCTAAGCCTGACTCAAAATCTAAGATTTAAATTATATCAATAGTAGGTCGAAACGCAAACTTATGAAGGTTTGAGTCATTTGAAAGAACAAGTAGTTGTAAGTTTATTCAACAGATGGTGGTTTATGAATTAAAATATTATTAGTTTTTAATATATAATAATTTAGTATTTAAGTTTTTGAGTTTTACCCAGCTGGCCATTGACCCCGTGGTTTTTCAGCTGTGATTATGCGTGTGCGTGTGCATGTGCGTGTGCGTGTGCGTGTGCGTGTGCGTGTGCGTGT
>JARJEC010153001.1:0-47228 GCA_030264575.1 Tachinus sp. AB-2021 | reverse complement strand
CCAAAGTGACAAATGTAAATCGGCTTTTAGTTATTACGCGACATATATTTACATTTAGATCAAGTCCATTTTCGCAGCACCACGCATTTAATTTACACCAATTGTAAACTTGTAAACTTTCACAATCATTTATACATTTTTTTATAAGTTTAATATCGTCAGCAAACATTTCAGTCACAGTCTAATATATCGCAGACTTTGAATATAAAATCTGTATCCCCATACATAAACAAATAACCATATCTTATCAATTAGGTTTATAATTTTAAATTTACAATATAGTGCAATTTAACATTATAAATTGTTTTTGTAATTATATTAAAATGTTTTTAGTTTTCTACGGTATATACTTTATAAAAATTGAATTAACAAAAATAAAATAAAATAATTGTTTTAAAATATTTATTACGTATTTTACTTCAAACGAAAGGTAAATAAAAATACATACAGGGTTTCCCAACTTATCCGTTCACCATTGCTAACTACTTTCTTAATATCGATGTTACAAAATCGGTTAAATTATCAAAGTAGCAGTATTTTTATTATATATATACATGTGTATCTACATATTTTGAAAGAAAAGAAATTCTGATAAAAATTGTAAATGCAATACAATTTTAAAATTATAAATAAACAAATTACATGCACTTCAACTGTACTGTCAACTTCTAAAATAAAATTCAAGTAAACTATGGAAATTAATAACAAAGATAAGGATATAATCGCACGTACAGATGCACAATTAACTAACAACTATATCAAGTGTTCAAAAATATTGCCTTCTACATTAATGCTTTTTTGAGCTCTTCGTATCGCATTTCGTGTAGCTTTTAAAACAATTCTGCGATAAACGTTTAATATAATGTTTGTAATATTATTTTGCAACTCCATTACATTTAGATGTTGTTTGTATATTTTATCTTAATAAAAACAAAAGTAAAAATCGATAGGATTTAAATCAGAAGACCCTGCAGGCCAACGAACTAGTGCGTTGGTACCTATCCATTGATTATCAAAAATTCTGCCCAGCAAGTTAGTTGTACCTAAATAATTATGAGCTGGTGCTCCATCCTGTTGATAATAAATAGGTATTGAGCCAATGGAATGTTGTTCGTATAATATTCAATAATCGGCAATATTAATTGATGGGCCAATAATTTGGGAATCTATTAAGCCCCACCAAACATTGAAGTTGAAGCGGTTTTGTGGATTGCGTGGATCATAGGTTTTCTCTACTCTAATAATATTCGTTATATTTGTTACACATAACCATATTGGAAAAATTAATAAAGTTTGTACTCTTTTATTTTTGTATGGATGCATGTTTTTTTAAAATTCCATAAACCGTATTACGAAGTAAATTTAATTTTTGTGTAATATTTTTAATAGAATTAGCCTCAAAATATGCAAACATATTTATTTCTACTTCTTTATTATTTATAAAACGTTCTCAAATGTACTCTCATTAGTTTCTAGTTTCTAAACAATTTAAGAAAATATTGTCTATTTGGTGTTAGACGATCAGGAAATTTATGCTCGTAATATGCTAGTGCTTCTACTGTATTCTTTCAGCAGACTAGATATGTTACTAGCTTTTTTCCAAATGTATGAATACCATTTTTCAGACAGTACAATGCTTTTATTAAGACAATAACGATAACTAACCACTTTATAAAACACAATAATTACTCCACTAGTTTTATTCGAATTTGTTATCAAAGTGACTTGGAATTTCATAGCCTACTTAGATTTTATTTCAAAAATTGACATAAACTTAAAGTTCATATAACTTGTGTATTTATAATTTTAAGATGCTAATACATTTATAGTTTCTTGTTCGGAATTTTTTCTTTCAAAAAACCATTAAAAAATATCATTTTTGTGAGTTCCTCATAAATCAGTTATTCAATTGTTTTTTTGTTTTCATTTTTGAAATCTGCAATGAAAATACTGCTACTTTGATAATTTAATCGAAGTTGTAACGTTAATAATAACAAAGTTAGCAATGGTGACTGGATCATATGGGACACCCTGTAAAAAATTAATTTGAAGAAGTTGCAAAATTTGAGATAAATTATATAAACAAAAATTCTTACAAAACAATTAAATTGCGAAAAATCGTAAACTATTGCAATGAAAAAATGACGATAATTATTTATAACTTATTAAAAAACTTATAAAATATTGAAAAATGAAAAAATAGAAAAAGTCAAGAAACCTGTTTACTTATTTACGGACCACCTTTTATAGTGTTAATTAACAATAATTACAAAAATTACAAAAATTTATTTACACGTTCACTGCGGTACATATTACCAGTTATATGTATTGCGTACAACTCATGTGCGGCATAAATATTTTCAAAACTGCCACAACTTACGATTCCTATAAAATCTACAATTAACAACATATTTAAACCTAACATGTAGATATTTAAAGCTTATTCAATTTACTTTATTTTATACATGATATGATACATTTTCTCGTATGTATTTATATTATGAAAACCGAGCTAAATTCTGTCTATCCCATTTACATATCAAATCATACCACTCTTTATTTTTAATTATAGCTATGTTATTATTTTTGAATATATTATATTTGCTCTTAGTACTAAGACTAACGCGCTGCGCTGCTCTAGCAGAATATAGTTTATATAACTATATAACAGTTTCTAGGCAGTCAAAGACAAAGTATAATTTTTACTGCCGCAGTGAACGTGTTAAGTTTCTAAAACTAATAACAAAAATTCAGAAAACCAAAAATTGTATTCTAAAAAAGTAGCACAAATATTAACTTGATTATTAACTAAGACAACAAAGTTTAATTTGTGTAAATTGAGAAAAAAATTTCAAAATGTTGAAAAATCTCAAAAAATATTTTTAATTATGCGAAAAATCGAGATATTTCCAAATGTGGAGAAATGATTATCTCACCAACAGTTCACAACTGTTTAAAATATTGTGAAATTTTGAAAAAATCTTAGCATTGCTAGAATTATCTAAAATTGTTTAAGAAATCCTAATCATTTTGATCAAGGTTCCACATAATTATAAAAATTCTACAAATTTACAAATAATTCCGCACAATTAAAAAAATTAAGAATTCCTAAAAATCAACATATTATTTTTTTAAATTAAAAAGTGATTACACATACACGCAAGCTTATTGACCTGTACTTTAAAATTTCTGTTTTATGGCACGGAAATGCATTTAGGTCATCAACCTCTGGTCTATGGTATTTGGAGACAGCTTGTTCTACTGCCTCCAGATTCCATAGACCATAGATTTTAGACCAGGGATGTCTAACATGATGCCCGTGACAACATTTCTTGCTTCTTGCAAAATATAGAAATATTCCTAAAAACAAAAATATATACAAGCGAGACATTTCTACACTAATGATGACATTTTTTCATGCTGTAAAGATCACTTTGGAGAAAAAAAGTATGTTGAAAAAAATAATTTTTACCTCAAATAAAATACACTGACACTAAGTATTTGAAAACCTGTTCAACGACTTTAAAAAATCACTTACTATTTCTGTTGAGAACATAAGCAAAGTAGACCTTCAACTAAAATTGTGTAATTTGCAGTTATGTCCTTTGTACATTTAAACATCTAATGGTGCGTTAGGGCAAAAGTTGCCATCTTCACTTTTATAGTTATGCAAGCCCAGCAAAAAGTTTCCACAGAAAACACAACATATATTAGTGACAGTGACAAATAATATCATGAGGACAGTAACACTATGGAGCATCAAAAAGCACAGTTTCCTATAAAATAAGCATTTCGATATTTTACGTAATATTTTTTAATAAATAAAAGTAATTAAAAAACATAAACATGATTTTTGTACATATTACAAATCACTAATACAGCATATAAAGTATTTTATGATGCGGCCTTCACAATCGCATTTTTATTTATAGCGTCCTTTGGGCAACTCGAAGTAGTACAGCCCTGCTTTAGACCATCTGATTTCTAACATGGATAGAAGGATTGCTGGATGCATAAAAATACACGGGGATACAACTCATTCAATTTTTTTCTTTTTAAATATTATTGTTGATCTATGAAACATACACCAACTATGTCGAATCAGTTTCAGTTTCATTCTTTAGTAAAAGTTGTGCGTGTTCATATATGTTTAAATTCTTTCAAATCTTTCCAAGTGATCTATTATACTTATTAAGAAAATTGCGTCTGTCAAAATTGTGAAAATCTAGATAGTACAATATTTCTAAAATTACACAACTTTTCTGTAAGTTTGTTTTGTTGGTTTTGTCTTATTGGAAAATACCAACATATTTTTTCTTGTGTTATTTATTTATACAAAAAAAAATTTTAATATATTTTTAACTTGCTGTTTCAAAAACCAGATACATAATTAATTTGAAACACAAACAATACTAGAAGATTTTGGCAGTTATATGTCGTAAATAAAGTTTTTTAATTATTTGCTCAGCAATATATACAATAGAAAATATAATAGACTAGCTAGTTCAATCCTATATACCATTAGAATTACGTATGTAGTTAAAGAACGTTCTGGACCCTTACTAATGTTCGTACAGACATTAATTCCGATACCCCTCATCTCTTTTGATATGAGCCATGTCAGAAAGCTGGGTTAGTTCTCGTTAGAACCGACAGACCCTGCAATTGTACTAATAAATGGAAATGTTATTCGTGACATGGAGCAGACTTCTATAATAAGGAAGAATAATTAGTTTTGAATACAAACTTATTACTAGAGAATAGAAGAATAATTGGATTTGAATACAAACTTATTACTAATATTGCAATTAAATTATTTGAAAGTTTTAAATTACTAATAGAAAATTGAACTGGAATATTATAATAATTAAAATATAATGAGTAAATGCATAACTGTAATTATTTACTAATTATAATGTTATAATATAAATTTAATAAATACTAAAATTACTATACAATATTAGATATGATATGTTAAATATAATATTTTTTATTACAAATTGCATTAAAGTAATAGTTATTTAATATTAATTACATTCTATATGCACTGAAGTGTTTCTGGAATCAGTTTTTTGATTTATAACGCAAGAAAAGTATCCCGCTGACTTTTCAATTGTAAACACTTAGTGATTCTTTTGTTTCGTTATATTATATTAAATTTCAGCTCAACGGCAGCGTAAGGCTCTTTTCCTGTATTTTCTTAGGCGATATACATTTAATTTCGTTGCCGTGGAAATTGCTAAACAGGAACATTGTGTCCGCACCACCACTGGGAGTGAGTGTTTCGAAATATCATTGTTCTTTTGTTAGAGGCAAAGCCATTATGTACCTTTATCTTTACTGCCCAGTATTGATCACGCTTTGGAATTTATTCAATCAAATTCCTGCACATTATACTCCCACGACTTTGAATGAACAGCAGGGAGCTATATTAGAACAGAATACTTACACAATATCCCAGTGAAAATGTCTATTTTCAACCCCATATTTGTGGCTTCCGCATATATCGGTTTGTGTTTTCCACTTGAATAGACTGTTTACTTTCACTCACTTGTACAGTTATCTCTGCAACAATTTTGAAATATACAAATTTGACTAAACTGGTCAGTCAAATTTTCAGTATCATAAAAGTCGTTTCTTTCACATAGAAATGTAAACTAGATAAACTACTATAAGCCGGCAGTGATGCATGAGAAGTGTTCATCGGTGTACGTTGCAAATTTCAACATAGCAACAGCAGATCTCCTGTTTGGTAAAAATATTGTATATGTTTACCAAACAGTTAGTTAGGCTAGGCTAGGTTATGTTAGATTCAGCTTAGGCTAGTTTATTTTTACCAAACAGTTAGTTAGGAGAACTAACTATTCATGTATTTATATATTTTCTGCGGGTTTCTTCACAATAATGGAGATATTTAAATTTACATGATAGTTCTAAATAATGAATATATTTGAATAATATACATTTATTGGAAAAAATATCTACATCGTTTTTATTTAAATCAAGAACTAGTTTGAATATATTTTCATTACTATTGCTTTGAAATGCTTGATCTACTCCAACTTACATCTAATTTTAATTTTAACAAAGTGTGTAATTTATTTTAGATTTAAGTTACTGCAACAATATGATTAACTGCTTTCTTAAATTGTTGCTTTGATTAAGGTTGTTGATTGTTATAGATATGTCTTTTGTACACTGACAATTCCCCCCATACTGCTCATGTTACGTGAAATTAATATTTGGAGACTGCAGATTTGAAAAACAAACAGGATCCAAAAGAAAAAGGCCTACAACTGTTATTGATAATCCTTTTGAATGCTCAACACACTCAGAGATTACAGATCAACAGCAATTCAACTATATCCGCGTCTTCTATTATTGTGAAGATTTGAAATAAGTGAGAAGACGATTAGAGGGAGACTATCCAGGCACCGACAAGTATATATATATATATATATATACAGTTTGTGCCGTTACAAGTTAACATAAGTCTCGTTTTTGTCTGCAATCAACTGATGGCCGAGAAAGGGTGTGGAGAAGACAAATTGACTTTGATTGCACCGTCTCTGAACGACTTCTTTTAATGGAGATTCAGTTATAGTATGAGCAGGCATTCCTATAGAAGAGCATACACCTCATATTTGTAGAAAATGGAGCTTTCAATGCCCACAAGTATATGAAAGATATTCTTCAAAAAATTGTCATCCGATTTTCGCAGTTTATTGGAAACAGTTTTTGTTTTACTTCAAGACATGAAGACATGTCTAGAGTTCTAACAGAATATCTGTAAGAAGTTGGTATTTGACGACTTGATTATCAAGCATAAAGTTCAGACTATAATTTTAATTGTATATGCCTACCTACGAGATAAAAGTTCAAAAGAGAATTCGTGTTCGTCCAGTTGTACTAAATTTTTTCCTTCTATGAAGAATGTAAAAAAATTTCTCAAATATACACAGCAAAATTAATTAGCTCAACACCACGGCAATTAATTGGTGTAATTTGGGCCCAAGTAAAATACACGCGGTATTAGTAACAATTGGAAGTAGCATTAAAAAATGTACACTATTTTTTGCACATAAGAAAACTTATTTATTTATACTACTTTTGTTATTTAATTTACTTAAATTTCCCAATTTATTGTTAATTTACATTTTCTGTCCTACCATTTCCTATAAAATTAAATAGTTCATCAGCCCAATATTATTAGGTTGAAATAATAAATAGCTTAGTGCTTTTCTAAAAATGTTGTGTGACAAGTTTTTTTGCCGGTCCGTGAATGTTAAACAGGGTTATTCAAGCAAAATTTTTGAAATATATATTTTATATGATCTAAATAATTAAAACATTCATATGTTTTATAAACAGTTGTTCAAATTAATAAATATATTTTTATACGATATGCAAGTTTATTCAAAATAATGGACATATTTATATTTTTTTTTTGCAACAAGCGATTTGATATATTCCTATGCAGTGTTGTTCTAAATAACCTAACCGGTTTGGTTATTTAGAACAGCAAATCTGACGTCATATTGCGTCACTACGACGTAAAAATGACAAAAAAGTCATTTACCAAGAAAAAATTGACGTTAGTCAATTTACTTAACGTAACGTGAAATGGTGCAATTCAATAAACGTTCATTGCTAATCATTAACAATGGACGATTAAATTTTGGAGTTTGTGGTTCTTCTTGCTAATAAATATTCTAATAAATATTAATAATACTTATAATTGGTACAGTAAAATTACTGATAAAAAACTTTTCAAATGAGGAGTCACAAAGTGGGTCATTCCATTTAAAATATTTGAAAGGTGCTTGTTGGAGAGGAGGGGGAAAGTGACAGACATGTCAACTATGTCAACAGATGTTTTCATCAAAATAGAAATTGACGTGTTTCTGAGATATCCAGAGTGGATATTTTTGAAAAAAACACCCTGTATATAGTTTTAAATTAAGAAAAACAAAATTATAGCTTCCGGCGTTTTTTAAAGAAACATATACTTAAGAGGAAATTATTGAAAATTAAATTATTATACAAAAAAGATATATACAAAGTACTGAATTGAACGGATTTTAATATCTATCCACCCTTTATAAAAACTTCAAATTAATCAAATTAATTAATAACAAGAATTAAATAAAGACTATTATTTCTAGGATTACTGCTAAGTCAAATATCAAAAATTATACTAAATATACTTGTATCATCTGTTTTGTTGGGAGATAACATAGCGGTGAAAAATGAGATAAACAATAAACAAAATAACATAATTATTAAATAAACAAATTTCAATAAAACATGGAATTCACAATTAAAAATTTACAACAAATACAGATTTTAAGGACAGCATCCAGTTTCTTAGTTTTTAAATTATTTGCGAATAAATATTATGCGAACTGTAATTAGTTTCACGCAATTAGATATAGATATAATGAAAGTATTTATAATTAATCATTTATAAATTATTATTTGTTAAAAATATGATTTGCAAGTAATAAAAAAATGTATAGATAACAATAAAATAGTAATGTTATTGATAACACCTTTATTTTAAAATACCGACTAGTAGTTTCCAAATGCATTTAATTGCAGTAAATTGATCGGCTCAGTGATTCAAATGGAATCTAATTATGCTCTCTGATCGGGAAACAAATTAATTAACGGCGCTTGATTATTAGCACATGAATGTCCATGACGTTCGTACCAGTGTGTCCCGTTTTAATCAAACACTCCCCGTTTCGATAGATTCTGAAAAAAGTGTTCGTGTCGTTATTCTTCAAATAAACTTCCGGATCTAAATCTTCTTTTTCCAGAGCGTCTCGATATAAATTGTCAGTGGCGACAGCTCCTGCAGCATCTGTGGGTCCGTCGATTCCATCAGTCCCACAACTTAATAAAGTCACCCCGCAGCTTAAATCGAAGCGGCTAATTTCTTTGGAAAACTGTAGAATCAACTGCTGATTTCTACCACCTATACCTGTACCTTCTACGACCACTGTAGGTTCTCCTCCTGCTATAATGCAGACATTTTTATTAAAACTTAATGCGTTTAATTCGACAAAATCGTCTTTAAAGTTTGCAAGCTGCAAATCGGCTTTGTCGGTGTGCAGGAGAATTGAAATTTTAGCGGCTAATTCAGCGTACATTTTCGCAAGTTTTACGACATCCCCTTGTATTTTCGTGCTTAAAATTACGGAATCATATTCTAATTTTACAGCGCATTCTTTAGCAGAGTTTGCCGCTAATTGATTATTGCCTATTATTAAGTTATCCACGCGAATATCTCGAGTTTTCGTATCTGAATCGTTTAAAATGTTTGTTATGCAATGCGGCAGTTTAGAAGTTAAATTATATTTGCGAAGAATGTTTAGAGGGGCCTCTGGATCATCGAGATTCCGCACAGTGGGGCCGCTGGCGATGAAATCGAGCGGATCGCCAATTATATCTGATAAAATTAAAGATATAACTCGGCTAGGAAATGCACACTCTGCCAAACCGCCACCTTTTAATTGCGACATCCGTTTCCGTAGGCAGTTCAGTTCAATAATATCAGCACCTTTATTTGCCAACTCTTTTATTAGCGTCAACTTTTCATCTAATTGAATTCCGTCTTTAGGAAGAGGCAATAAAGCCGAGCCACCGCCAGAAATAAGAACAATTAATAAATCATCCTCTTTTAAACAATCACACAATTCTTTAATTAGTTTTGCACCTTGCATGGCTGCCATATCTGGTAAATTATTTTTAGCTCCTTCTAAGTATTTAATTTTAAAATTTCCTTCAGGCAACCCCTTCTTGGCACCCTCCGGTATCATCACAATACCACTTTTAAGATTTTTATCAAGAATGTATTCCATTTGTAAAGCCATATTCAGAACAGCTTTCCCAAAACCGACTAGATAACATTGTTTATGCAACCTGTAAGATTTATCGGCTACATGCAATATTTTTCCATCGACTCGAACATATTTCCGAATCAAATTTTCCGGACATACCGATCTCAATGCTGAATCAAATATTATCTTTGCATCACAATACGACATTATACCGACTAATTTAGATGACTTTTTACAAAACGCACTTGTTAAAATGTTTTTAATCATACTTATCTATATACTAATTTGTTTATAAAAATGTGACAAACAGCTGTGATTATGTCCGCACTATACTGGTGGCGACATCTGTAGTAAGAATGAATTAATATAATATCTACAGCTATCTCTACAATCACATATATTAAATACAAATATGTTAATCTTCCCAACTTTTCAATAAAACAACAGATATTCAAATCCTAAAATAATTACAATTAGAAATTTAATTAAACGTAAATTCAACAATAATTACAAAGTATATACTTGCATCCAAGGTGATCCATGCTTGCATCTCAATAAATATTTACTCTTGAGAATTTGTGGATTGATCTAATATAATATATAAAATATAGTTGTACAAGTTTTAAAATTGTAATTTATACACAAATTTGAACAAAAATTTAAAATTAACATTAAACTAGCACAAAAATATAATTGCAGTTAAATTCTAAGCAAAAAAAATTTTACAAGAAAAAAAGAAATATATGTACAGGGTGGTCGACCTAAGAAGGATCAAGCGTTTTTTGGCGATATCCTTAGACTTAGAGATTTGAGTTTTGGAGGGTGTAATATAGACACAGAATATGAATATTAATATAGACTAATAAAGCTTAAAAATGACAAATTTACAATTATTAGATTGTGTTTTGTTTCCTAGTAACAAATTTTAAAATTTAAAATCAAAAGTAGTATATCTTTATAATTAAAATATTTTAATAACTATTTATTTTAAACAAAAAGTCAAAAAGAATTTTAAATTTAATTAATTAATAAAAATTAATATCACCACGCACGGCTTACTTTCTAATTTAAAAAGTAAAATAAACAAATTAGTTCAAATGTTTTTTCCTAGGGTTTTTAATAATTTCACAGCAAACGGTTAACTTTACTTTAACAAAAGGTGTCTCTTTTTCAATTACCTATCCAACGGTGCTACACATGACCTATGGTCCCATTTGAAATTATAAAGTTGAATGCACTTGCGACTCAGCGGTCATTTTTGAAAACTGTAAATACTCTAAAAAAATTCCTCAAGTGGACTTTGGTTAAAAATATTTTTATATTTTTTCCCAAAGTTGTAAGAAGTTGCATTTCTAGAAAAAAGGCATGGGACGGATGATCTGATACACTCGTTATATATGTATATATATATATATATATATATATACATATATACAATATATATATCCGGAAAGTCCCGCCTGTGTGAAATATCTTGAGAAACACACATCAGCTCGCAATAACAAATATTAGGTTATTTTATTATTTAAAATCTTAAACAGGACCATGTAATAAATATTATAACAATATAAAAATCATAAGCAATAAGACTACTCACTAAAAATGTTACATAAATTATAATATTTTATACTATACGTGGCCCAAGCCATAGAGTAGACTGTTATTTAGAGCTTTGTTAGTACAAGCACTAGAGGAGGTTCCAAACCAGTTCGAGAACTGAGTTTTCTGTTCCAACACAACTAAAGTCAGTTGTTTTAACACACCCACTGATTGTTTGGAAATAGACAAATTGGTCGATGCCTTTGAGCAGGTACCAATAGTTGTGATTCTTATTTGGGTCAATTCAGGATCAGTTCATAAAATGCAAGTAGGAACAACGCCTATGAAGCTATATGTAATTTATATATATTCTGAAAACGTAATTTAGAAAATTTTAATTGGAACTATATTTTTAATGTCATTTTGAATTTACTTCTTATCACCATGGCAACAACAAAATTAGTTTTTTTATAAAGCAATCAATGAAAAATTATTTAAAATGCCAGTCTAGTGGGTACAAACTTATGATTTAAAGGTGAAACGAAACAACAAATAGAAATTTGCAAATAGGTACAGGATATTCTATATTAAATAATAAAAACGATTAAACAGGAAATAATATTTTTAAAATTTTGAGCACTAAACTTTTATGTTGTATTTTAAAATTGTAATAAAAAGTCTATAAAAAAATATTCATGCAAAATGCAAAATGCCACTGTATTTTTTGATTCACAGATTCCCGGGACGTTAGGCAAACCTTGTATACAAATAAATACTTATAGATTATCGATATAAATAATTTATTACAATTTATTATACAGTACACCTATAAAGATTATAATTATTATTTTAGAATTAATCATTAGAGTAATCATCATCTATTAAATCATGAAGAATACTAACTTCTGACATGCTCTTATAGAAAGTTTCATCTTTTATTTTATACTGTTTACTTTTTTTATCACTTTTTTCACTCGTAGCAGTTCTATTAACTTCATCACTTTTGTCACTCTTAAAAGTTCCATTAACTTCATCAATTTCAACAAATGAAAAGCAAGTTTCATATTTTTCCCTTTTATGTTTGTGTAGTGTCGGACAGCTTCCTCGTTTTAAATGTAATTTTCCTGTAGTACGAGCCAAGATAAAAGTGTTTGCAGCAAAATGTTTACCACATATTCTCGAACTTGGTTTTATATCAGATTCATCCATCTCCATATTCTCCAGCCACTTGAGTCTTGCTATTTTATCTTTAGGAAACCTAAAACAAATATGTTTAATTAAAGTATACAGGGCAAATAAAGAATAGACATAATATAATTAATAGTAATCAAAACAAGCATAAGTAAAATATTTTATCTTAAAGAAGTAAAAGGTGTTTAATGAAGAAATTTATTTTATTATTTTTAGGAATAATTACAAAACTATTATTTAATTCTTGCCAAAACGAATACAATGTTGTTTACAAAAAGGCGTACTGTGTCACAACTTCGTTGATTATGATGACACTAGTTACGACTTTTTTCCCGATTAGTACATTAAGCAGGGTTTCAGTGTTTACAGATCTGACGTATTTTTACGGTTCTTGCATTGAAAATACGTTTTATGGTCCAAAGCTCAAATCGTATTAATGAAGTAAAAATGAACAACAAATAAAAAGTAATAGATACATACAAAAAAGGAAAGTCCTAACAAACCTATATCACGTTAAAAAAAAATTATTTAAGTATAATATTACATGAGCACACTAAAAAAAATCATCACAATACTGAAGCTAAATGAGTTTTATTTTCAACAAACACTTTTATTACACTAATTGATAACATTGGTAAGTCATTACTATTATTTTAACTCTCTTATTGTTAAACTGTTCTATTGTTATTTTATCCGTCACTGTCGACTGTCATCGTCCCCTTTTAATTTACATTTTCTCCATTGTAGCAATGAGGAAAAGAGAAGTTTGTCTCAAAACATCTTATTGATGTAAAATTAATCAATTAAATAATAACTGTCCAACAAAGCCGTTAATTCACCCTTTCCTAATAAATAAGTTACAATCGTGCCGGACATGCGAGTTGTCCATGCTGATAGTAGATGATCTGCGTTAATAGGTCGATTCTAGCCAACCTATAAGGGTGAGTTTATGTTGGAGCAATAATAAAAGCTTAGTGCAGAAAACTAATACATTTAAAAAAAAACCTGAACTATTCATGGTCGCTCGTCACTCTTATTATTGCTCGATCAGTAAGAATAATTGAACGTCCATCTCCAATGTTAAATAGTTTATTCGACCTAATATATTCGTTTTTCTTTCGCTATCACTCTTATAGCTTATATGACAAGAACAACGATAAAATCAAAGAATATATTTCTTTGTATGTTACACAACAATCAACAATAAAAGCGCAAGTTGAACTAAAATCCGTCCAACACTATAACTCGTTAATTTTTTTTAATAACAATTGAAATCAAGAGAAATTTAATTTTCCATCATTTCCTGCTAAGCATTTTTTCTAACATGCATTGTTTTCAAGTAACAATAGTAATTATTTTAATTTTAAATGGCAACCCCATTTTTCATATTTGATTTGAGTAGCGCTCATTTTTCTGATTTTAAAAAGTACGACCAAACTAAACTAAAATTTTGAGAAAAAATAAATATAATTAACAAGCATTTTATATACAAAATAAACGTCAAACATACAAATTTAAATTTGGCAGGACAATCGCGCGCCTGAACGCACCAATCGTGTGCATGTGTACATTCGCACACAAAATGACGATCGGTGCTCAAAAATAATAAATGTTAGATACAAATACTGCACAGGATTTGATAGAAAATTAAATTTCCTTTAATTTCAAGTATCATAAAAAAAATTGATAACAAATAAGCGAGTTATAGCATTGGACCATCCATTCTGTATACCTAGAGAGTCAAGAACCATTCCATCTAAAGGTGTGCATTATACACATAAAAATAATGTAAAAAACCGCACCTGCTGTTGTTACTTAATTTTACTGTCAAGTTATAGCACAAAAACAAATATTTTTTTCAACTGGTTTCGACTAAAATATAAGGTATAGACAACAAGAAGTGAGTAGGACTTATCACCCAAAAATGTCAAAACTGACATAAGTATCTAATGTCATTTTATTCTGTCATATTTACATTAAGCATGAGAACAGACATTAGTTCAAAAAACAATGAGTTGTACTCACCTCTCTTCATGTTGCCTATACCTTAGTTGCTCTGATGTATCAGTGGATTATGATGATTTAATGTCTAATTCTCAGTTTTTACAATTAAACTATTACAAAATGTCAAACACTTATACAAATTTAAAATATGCAAATATGTTTGTAATAAAATACGACCCTTGAAGAATATCGTCTACGGTTTCCACATCAGAGGCATAAAAATAAAATTCTGTTCATCAGAGTTTTCAACTGAAGGAGACCGGAAAAATTCCCAGAGTTAACATAACATATGACTGGCAAAACATTAATGTATAACCTTTTGTGTATTTGTAATATGCTATAATTTAATGCTTTATGTGATCCTACCAGTATATGTATATATATATGTATGTGTATAAAGTGGTGTTTACACCAAGTGATTATCTTATAACTTTGCTTAATTTATGATAACACAGAAAATCACACAATTGTTTGAAATACAATATTGAGTTTACACTACACATGGACACAGCGTCGAAGTACAAGAACCTTAATACACAGGGTGTCCCAATTTGAGTATCATAAATATCATTGATAATAGAAAGTCAGTTAAATGAACAAAGGTGTGCAGTTTTTGTGCTGATTCAGATGCACTTTATAAAATTTAATAATATAATAAATAAATCAGTTCAGTTCCAAAGATTATAAAAAAACAGAAAAATGTTTTTTATTTTTTTCTAATTTTTATTCTGATTTCAACAATGTAATAAGAGTAAAAGATTAAGATATATACTTTAATAAACCATAAATTCTCAACCAACAAATAAAAATATTTATATCTAATAATATTAGTTATATAATATAATAATATTAGTATCAATTAAATGTTGTGTTTTCTGCCTAAAAATTGAAATCTTTATTTAAAAATTTAAATTTGGCAATTTCAAATTTAAATTTTTCATTTTCTAATTCCAACTTCTCGTTTTCTATCTTTATATATTCTTCGCAGAAATTTTTTATAGTTCCACTTAATTCATTATTTGTGGAATCAATACTTATGCTGCTTTTTATTAAATTTTTTGCCAAACTTGACAATAGTTTTGGCCTTCTTCTCCTTTCTCTGTGGACTTTATCTGTGGCAGCTTTACTATTCAGTAGCGGGTCTTCATCAGAAGTACTGGGCAATGGTTCAATTAAAATTTCGTCATCTTTAATTGAATGAGGTTGACATGTTAAAATAACATCTTCAAATGGAAACACAATGTCCTTCGATACCACACCATTGCCCGTTTCTGTGGCAGAAACCCTGTCACAAATAGTGACATTTGTAGCAGGCTCTGTAACATTTCTCCAAACACATAATCCTCTTTCCTCCAATGGGGTCAACTCTAAATTTAGTTTTGGTTCTGCATCTATTTGTTTCGCATGCTCGTTAATTTTTCGGTATTTTGCTTTAGTTGCATATTTCCAGTCTGTAAATCTCTAAAAAATAAAATATCTAATATTTTTTCTACAATACAATCATTAAGACTGTATTTACTATTCTAGAACAGTAAATACATTACTTAACTTTTAGGAATCACAAGTTTATTAATGATCAATGAAAAACGCTGAATGTAAATAATATGATGCTGCGATCACCACCAGAAAATAGGAAGCTGCTATATAATATAACAGAACAGGAGAATACCAGCAATAAAAGAGAAAGGGAAATTTCACCTGAAGAAATTAAAGAGAATCAACACCCCAACAACACTGGTGAAAATTCTGCAAATTATCAAAGAGTTAAGAGATTTAACCAATGAATGTGCGAATACCAAATTAGAGATTAAAAAACTGAGAATTTACTAATGGGAGCTAACAAAAGTTTAGAACTTGAGGAAACTAAACAAAAAAGAAATGAATGAAACAAGACGTGCTCTAATATGTGTAGAATAGGGCATTCATAAATTTGCTACAGAGGAAAATGTTAAAATAATATTAATCCAAAAGTGCAAAGAAATTGATTATATGTAAATGTAGAAAAAAAATACTATCAAGCAAAAGATGAAGGAAAGATAACAGATGCAGCAATCTAAGAAATATAAATAAAGTTGGTAAAGAAATAGGCATATTATAACAAGCTAAAGAAAAATACGTAAGACTAATGGAGGAAGATGGGAGAAAAAACAACATACGTAGAAATGATAAAAAAATAAGTGGAAAAAAGGTAAGAAGAATATCAAACAGGACTAGTAGCAAATACAGACATGTTGGACGCCATAGAATAATAAAGCAAAAAAGCTTAATATCGAGGCAATTGATATACCAATACCAACAAGTATATCTAGAAAAAGTGCAAGAAAAATAATGAAAATATCTGGAAGGCAAACTCAGACTAAAATAACACTATGCGTGGTGAATAAGAGGGCTCATCATATACCGGCCTAATGAGAATGGCAAAAATACAGATTAAGGAAACGACGTTACAGGAGATTGGGGAAACAGAAAAAGGCAAAAAAAAGAATTGGAGAAAGTGAGAGATGGAATGGAAAGGTTTAATGTGTGAAAAGCCAATAATGAATCCATAGGCAAACTAGTTATGATCAGAGGTATAAGCACGGAAACAAGAAGTAACTGTTTAAAAAATTTGGCTGTAGAGGTAGTAACAAAGAGGAAATGGTAGAAAAATATACAAACAGCTATAATTAGGAAGAACAAGAAATCAGCAGAAAACATAATTAAAGAGGAAAACATGAATATTGGACTTATGAGATGTAGAACAGGGAGAGTGACAACTAGCGAGAGTAAATGCTATAAATTCTGGATGAAGGCCATAAGACTGCATAGTAAAAGATAGAGCATTACTGTGCATTAAATGCAGGAAAAGGGAGCACCACAATTCACTGCTGAAATAGAATATTTTGCATTGCTTGTAAAATAACGAGACATAGAAAATGGGGAAGAAAATACCCGGCCACAAACTGAAAAGAAATGAGAAAGCTAATGAAAAACGCAGAAGACAATTGGAAACAACACAAAAAGGGATTATAAATCAAAACGTATAACATAATACAAACAAACAGCAGCAAGAGGAATGGAGGTGCACAACCTACAGCTGGCAACAGCAGTGAGAGGGAAAATACAAATTCTTGAGAAGATGATAGTCAATAAATATTACAATAAGCAACAAAGGCAACAACCAACATCTGTAAAAGGAAGATCCAAATGATCCAATTGACATCATAACAACTTGGGAAATATTTGAAGTAGTAGAGAGGAAAACAGTGACAGATGTCAGAAGAATCTTAGACAGAAGACGATGATAATTACATGTCATTTGCGCTGAGAAGAAAACCATGAGGTAATACCATGCGCAAGTTATTCTCAAGGGCCACTTGTTAAGGCCAACACCTCGCTAGGTCAAAAAAAAAGAAACGGTAAATGCATCCCATGACATTAAAATTGACATAGTGAAATGGTAAATCGGTGCAGAAAAAAGATTATTATTATGCAAATAAGTATAACATTTTTATATCCAATATATAATAATATCGCATACCTTCTTCCACTCTTCAACGGTCAATGCTGGACCGTTTCCAATTAAATTTAGCTTGATGCATAATTCACTCCAAATATTGTTTAAGTAATTTGGATCTAATGCAGGATTAATTGTGTTGCTCCGAAAAATATAATTTTCCTCCATTACTTGTAGATATAAAGCATACTGCTCCACTGTAGTGTTTCGGAGACGTTTACGTTTCTTTTCACTGCCTTTATCACTATTATATAGAAACAAGATATTTGAAATAATAATAAACACCACAATTATATCATTATAATTATTTTAACCATTAACTGCCGTAGTGCTAGAATCCCGTAGTGTGGTCGTGATGACTGGTAATATTATTTGGCCTTATAACAGGGTGGCGCTTAATTAGCAGACAAACGCCAGGTAACTTTGTAAATCGTTTCAAAAGAAAACAAAAATCTTAATTTCAAAATGCTAAGAAATTCTTTGAATGGCCTCAAGGGATCCTCAAAGCTTCAATTTTGTCAATTCAAATATTGTTCTAATTGGGTATTTTATGTACCAATTTGCTTTTTTTTTAATACAATAAAATTTATTGAAAATTGATAATAAGAAATATGAAGAAATATGCAAAAAATTACTTTTTAAAAATAAATCAAATTCAAATTATCAATACGCTTGGTAATGTAGCAAAATTAAATAAATTAAATGATAACTTAGGCCATGTCTTGGACATGTCAAATTTTATCTGTCAGTTTGACTTTATTTGTATGTGTATGTGTATTTTATTTGCTTACATTATAGGTTCTAATTTTAATAGAAATTTTGCTACGTGGCCAAACGAAGAGTTTCTCGGCATTTTGGAATTAAGATTTTCAGTTTCTTTTGGCACAATCAACAAAGTTAAATGGCGTTTAGCCGCCAATTAATCTCTAGCCTGTATAAATAATAAAATAAAAAACATTTTTAAATGTAATTTGTATTAGTTGATGTTCTTGGAAGGTGGTAAAGCAAAAGTCACAAAATAGTACTTGTTTTTATTATTTAACAGATATTAACAAAATTAAATAAAATTGTGCAATTTTAGAGGTGTCAACAGCACTTGGTTTAAAACAAAAATAAAAAAAGCAAAATTGAGATTTATACGTAAAATGGACTAACAAATTCAAATTTGAAAAAATATATTCCTATATAAATGTTCCACTTAAAAAAACAAAAGGAAAGTTTTTCTTTTTTTTTTAACCAGAAATGATTTTTAGAAATTTTTGGCTCTATACAAATACATGTAAGGTAGCCACACAAATTCACTAACAAGCGGTTACGCACAGAAAAAATTTTGGTTTGCTCAAAAGTGTTTGTGATAATTTTTTTCTTTTTTCTAGTTTTTAATTTCATTTTCATTAAAGCACAAAATCTCGTGAAATTTAATAAACAGATACTAAATTTTATAAAAACTAATTGAATTATATATTTTGAAACTTAGAGATCATTCTTAAATCATACCTTTTCATTATTGATTTTTAGTTAAATGGTTTTTAACGTTACAAAAACTAAAAGCAAATAATTTTGATTATTTTTTTAGATTATTTGCAAGTATAATTTTTTTCTACTTTTTCCTTATATTAATTTTTTTTAAATATAAATTGAAATGTTTCGCTTTTAAGAAAATATAAGATGAGAATTTTTGTTTTGGTTTTTTATTAACGTTTGAAAAAAAAATTATGCAACAAAAGAGAAAAAAAGAGTTTCACTAGTAGTTTTATGAATACGGTCTTGGATTCGGTTCCGGCTTTTATTTTGGTTGATGGATCCAGTATTCGGTTCCGGCCAAAAAGTGGATCCGGCGGTATCACTAATTTTAACCCATAAAATTTTCATAAGAATTCAGTTCTCACCAGGTATGTCGTTATTATTCATAATGACATACCAATAAAGAAATCAAACCGTGAACCACAATAGAACTGCTTAGTTGCTATAGATCCTGTATTATTTACCATGTATGCAACCATAATGTAAAGATAAAATAAATATAATATGGATTGTCTGAAATGCCACAACAGTGCAATGTATACAGGATTTCCCAAATTATCCCTTCAGCATTGCTAACTTTGTTAATATTGAAGTTACAAAATCGGTTAAATTATTGTTTTTCTGTTTTCACTTTTGAAATCTGCAATGAAAATACTGCTACTTTGCTAATTTAACCAATGTTGTAACTTTAATAATACTGAAGTTAGCAATGGTAAACGGATAATTTGCGACACTGTATATGAAATTAAAATAAATAAACTTATTTTCTTGGTTCTAAGTTATACTATAATATAAAACATTCATATCATTATATTATCATATAATATTATCGATACCTATGTTGTAATATTTAATATATTTTATATAATAATAATTTCAGATGTAATTAATTATTTCATTGAATACTATAATACCAATACTAGAAGGTGATATTTATCTTTGACATTCTTCTAAATTTTCATCATTGTGACACTATTCGTGGTTTATTCTTGTTTATTTTAATAAAATATTTTGTCACTAGTATGAAATGTAAAATATTTGTACTCTAATAAAATAGCTTGAATCAATTATGAAACACTTGAAGAAAAATAAAATGTATACAAGTGTAATTAAATTTTTTTTACAATTTATGCAAAACAGGTTATGGTGGGCATGTAGGCTTTTGTATCTGACCGATTTCACTCATCATAAGAGATCATTAGAGTATCTTAGTGATTTCTGCAATGCATCGAAGCAAGAGATGAAAAGAAGATTTACGTGTTAGTGCCACCGCAAGTAATAATGAAGTCAAAGTGAGTGGTCGTTTGCCCTTCTTGTAAACAATAAAGGAAACTAGACTAACTGTCTAGAACAACCAATATAATTTACGGGCAACCAGTATCACAATCTGGCCATAGAATCAAAATGACTAATAAAAAGTTTAAAATCAATTACCCAATTTCAAGTCAATCATAGTCGTACACCGACTTTTAATGTCGCTTATCCCATCCCAGGCAAGTTGGATTTTTTCATAAAACTTGAATCAGCTCTATTGTAAACTTTTGATATTGTCGCTTATTCCTTTTTGCCACTCAACTATCGAAATACGAGGTTTAGAAACTTATTTTCTGATGCAAATTCTATTCGTGCACACTAAAGTAATTTTAGAATACTTTCATATCAAATCACGAAAATAACCCTTCAAATAACAAGTCGTAAACTGCATAAACTGTGTAGGAAAGAATTGGACATTTTTACCTGCTATATTTCTGTTTAGAGTGCTTCAGACCATTTTCAATTAAAATATTGAGTTTATAAACACTAAGAAAAAAGTGTTGTACACTTACGTATGGCTAGAAGTATGTGGTTGATGTTTCTGGCAGACACCACAGAAAATTCTTGATTTATTCCTATTTGAATTCATTGAACTACTTCTTAAAAATTTTAATACAATCCAAAAACAATTTTAACCATCAGAGTACAAGCACAAGCTGTTTTTGAAAAATTAAATTTTTCTTACAAAGAACTTGTAATTGTAAATTTTAAACTATAATAATGTTGATAATAAAGCACAAATTATACAATAGTTATTTGATTAGTGATGACTTCTGTGGTATAAATCCTAAGATATAAATCACAAATCACCTACTATTGATATAAACAAACTGGTATCAATGGGTAATGGGTAAAGAAAAGGACTAATTAATGGATTGGGATTGATAAACACAAACAGCTGATGACGGTGACCACACGCTATAGCGGGAAATTTGGATGAAATTAAAATCACATTAAACTATTGATTTCTTGATAAATTAATTTTGATTGAACAAATAATATAATTTTAAATAACTTGAATAGTAAAAAATGGTATAATAGTTTTATCAGAGCTGTCATACTTGTAAATCATTTTTATGAATTAGTTTGTTTTTGTGATTTAAGTAATTTATGAATTAAATAATTTTAAGACTTTAATGATTTAAATCAATTATATTTTTTTACTGATAACTTGACTAGATTTGATTTAAATAATTTTAATATTAAAAATATCTTGCGACTTATGATTTAATAATTTTATTTTTTAAACTGAGTTGTGATTTAAATAATTTCAATTTAAAAAGTGAATTGGGAATTGTGATTTAAATCATTTTGATTTTAAAAATGATTTACGACTTAAGACTATGACGAATTTATGGAACCGATTTAGCATTAGTAATAAATTTAGATTTAGTATTAGCGAGTTAAATACTAGAGTTGTCATATACCCATTTATGGAAATTTAGCATTGGCCGTGGCTTTAAGATTTTGCCTTGAAAGTTTGTAATATTGAACTTCTGTGGCTAATGCCTGTCTGATGACAGGCAACCGATTTAGCATTAAAAATAAATTTAGTATTAAATATAACTTTAGATATAGACGTGATGAATTTATGCAACAAATTTAAATATAAATTTAAGGATTTACTCACCTAACCTAACCAGATGACATAGATCATAGTAAGTTGGTACAAATGGTGTTCAAATAAATTTGGTCAATTTGCAAACGGCTAAATTGCATTAGGTGTAAAAAATGTTTTCGGTGGAGAATAACCGAACGCAGGTAAATCCGACATAAGTGCCCGTTCACACTCGCATGAGTAAATCCATAAATTTATATTTAAATTTGTTGCATACATTCATCACGTCTATATCTAAAGTTATATTTAATATTAAATTTATTTTTAATGCTAAATCACTTGGATAAATTCAGCATTAATCATTTTAAATGAGACAGAATGAATTTTACAGGTTTTACTTCAATTTTGCAATACTATTTACAAATAAATTGTCATTTTTTCAGTATTTTGAAAATGCTGAGAAATAATAATAATTGTCAAATTCATAAATAATTTCCAGAAAGTTATTAGTTTTATAAATTTTTGTTTTTCTGGGAGATGTTCTGTTTACAAAACGGTGCTAACTGCACATTTGAAAACGATATTAGCACACTTCAAAACGATATTAGTGTTGTTTGTTTATGTTCTTAATTGAAGTTTAATTTATTCTTGTAAAAGAAAGAATGCATAAACTAAAATAACCTAACTCCTAATATTTCACCTAATCTGACATAACTTAGTTTGGATTTTTTTTGTAAAAGAAAAAAAACATATCCTAATATAACCTAACCAGATGACAGTAAGTTAGTTTATTCTTTAAACATAAATTGTACTACTTAAATTTATGCTACTGACAATAAATATTTTCTTTTGTATATGTAGGTTTTCATCCCTTGTTAATTTAGTTGATAAATGTTTATACAAGAAGTAGGTAACTTGAACTTGTCGGTTTATAATACATTTTTATTTGTTTGAAATGTTATAAATTTTCCTTGTTCATTTAAATAGGCATGTAGAAATACGATTTAAATCGAACATTTGGAAGTATGAAGGTTTAAAGAGACCGGTAGAACTACAATCGTTTACACAGATATGTGTAAATACAATCATTAATTGTTTGGCATGGCCTATAGAACTATGATCATTTAGATCAGGGTTAGCAGAAACGCAGTTTTTTTTAATAATGCCCACTGGGGTTTATTAATAAATACAGTGAAATCTCTGATAGGCGGACTGCCGGTGCAACTAATTTTGTCCGCTTATTGGAGGTGTCCGCCTAAAGGAAAGTTAGATAAATATATGTGTCGATGCACTCTAAACTGTCCGGTTATATTAGTTGCCCGCAACTAGAGATTTCACTGTATTTATATTCAATTATGGAATTAAAGGACTTAATAAATTATACTTTCTAATTTTTTTTATACATTAGTTGAAATAATGAATTAAATTGTGTTATAATACACATTAATTTCTTATAAAATACGAAGAATCTTTGAATATAAATCGTTGATTGATTAAATAAAATATCTATGAGACATAGTCACATTGAAAGCACTCAACATAAAAAATGTAAACTAGTCAAAGTGAGTGGTTATACACCTTTTCTTGCAAGAAGAATATTAAGCCAGAAATCTATCTGGACAACTCGATATACCATGCAGGGAACCAGTATCACAACGGCAAGCTGGCAATAAAATCTAAACAAATTGAGTAAAAAAGTTCATAATCAATTATTCAATTCAAAGTTGCTACAACTACCAACAATCAAATCCATACAATTGTTTCAGTCTTCTTAAGACATCATCAGTGCACCTCAGTGATTAAGGCATCGCATTGAAATAAAATGAACCGAATAATTGATTAAAGTGTAATGCCAATGCAAATAACAAACTAGTCCAAGTAAGTGGTTATACGCCTTTTCTTGTAAGAAGAATATTAAGCCAGAAATCTATCTGGAAAACTCAATCTACTATGCAGGCAACCAGTATCACATTGCCAAGCTAGCAATAAAATCTAACAGATCGAGTAATAAATAAAAAAATATAGTAATAAAACATTAAAATCCAGTGGGTTTTTAAAGCTATTTTCCGAATAAAATCCCACCCGGATTTTATTGGGTTACCCAGTAGGAAGCCAACCCTGATTTAGACAGACCCATAGAAGTGCAATCGACTTTTTTCAACTCAACTGTTTATAAATAAATAACTCGAGTGAAAACAAATAATTATAAGTTTATTTGAAACTATACATAACAATCTATAAAAAATCACAAAACTTTAACTAAAAGAGACAACAAAAGTAATTTATTATTGCACATTGCAGTATTGACACATTTAACTAAACATTAAGAGTAAATTAATTGCATTGAGATATTACGATTGGACTGAATTGATGATATTAATTTTTTTTTATAAATTTGGTTTCGTTTGATGAAAATCTAAATACTGTATAAAATTTCATGAATACTTGCATAATACAAATGTGACTAATGATCTAGTCTAGTTCTAAAAAATAAACATACTAACAAAGTATTTGAATGTTGAACAAACGTATCTTTGTAAAGTTGACTACGATTTAACCTTTTCGCTGCTGGTAACTGTACATGATGTACTTCTTTGTTGGAGCATTGCTTACTGAATATGGACACATATGACAATAAACTGCCAAAATAATAAAAACTTCAATAACAACTCCCAATCGGTGTTTTGTGTGCATTTTAAAAACATATCTGCAAACAATTTGGAAGAACAATAACGTATATATACAGATACACCAATTTTAAAAATGTATATATATATGTTAGCGGCAGAAAAAGATTAAATTATATCTTATAACGTGAAATTGCTACAAATATAGGTAATATGATGCAATTGTTTATTCGAAACAATTGGAATATTATGTATCATGCAATCATGTCAATATCCAAAGTATCGTCACCAACAGAATCGATGTAACTTGTTGGTGTTGGTAACCTCGGTTCATTAATGTGAGACTCTGATGCTGGTAACGTATCACCTGGTAAGGTATGTGGGGAAGATAACATGGGGTCACCATTTACTGGTTCATCATCATCCATTAATTCTTCCATTGCGGATATACTAAGAGTGGCTTCTTTTATTACATCTGGCATCTGAAATTACACATGCAATAATTATATGTTAAATGCAAGTAGTGATCAAATTAGTTAAATGATTTTGTGATTTATATAATGCTTACTCGTCTTATAGGTTCTGGAATGAGAAGCGTTGGCATTAGGGTAGTAGATTGGTTTTGGTTCTTGCTGTAACCATTGTTAAAGGAATTTGATGATGATGATGAACCATTATGCCAATTAAAATCAGATACAGGCAGGCCATGGAATTTTGCTTGTCTCTCTAATTCCTGCATCAAATAAAATTATTGTAGTAACTACAAATAATATTCAAATATAAACTTACTTGTATTCGAAGTTGTAACCTCCTATTTATCTCTTCTATCTGTTTTTGCTTCATTTCATTTTGTTTTAGTCTTTGTACTTCATTTTTAAGGCACTTTATATACTCTACAGAGGATTTTAAGATCGTTCCTTTGTTGGGTCTTACATCTCTCACTATTTCAAAGTATGGGTCATTATTTTTCGGTAATAAAGTTCCCAATTCTTTTATTCTATCATTTATGTTGAATCTTCTTCGGCGTTCAACTAAAATAATAAGGAAATTTTGATTTACTTTTCTCAAAATACAGTTGAAAAGGTTTGGAAGATAGTAAATTCTTTTTTGTAATTCGTAAATATTAAACAAATGATCGTAGAATATATAAAAGATGTATTTTTCAAGATAATCAAGTAATTTGTATACATTTTTTCTCTAAAATTCTTAGTTTTTTTAGATAAAAATTCGTAATACTTTATGTGATCTGCCTTGCATAACTAAATAAATAAAATAATAATTATATATTATAAATTAAAGTAATCAGCTTCAAATGTTTATCGAAAATGTGCATTAGAACCTTAATAGATAAAGTTAAGATTTTATTTTAAAGAACATTGCATAGGGTGTCTATAAATGTATATAAATGAAATTATGTAATCACTTCAATTCACTTTTGCCGCCGTTTTAAAATAAAATTGTGTACAAATCAATATTAATTTTTAACTGCCAGACAAACAGAGATAGATCAAAATGCATAGGTAAAAATCAAAAACCAATAAATGGGGATTTTGAGTTGTTCAAATGGGGAAAACAAACCCATGTGTTCGGTGCTAATAAATGTCAAGTGATCTGTCAGTAGTTTTTGAGAAAATTCATAGGTCAATAGGTCAACAAAAGATATCTGCGTCACTATTAAATATGTAAAAGGTTATGTTTCCTTTATCTAATATTAATAAGCCCAGCGGAATGTGTTTTTGCTGTGGCGATTTCAACGTAAACATTGGTAACTTAGAATCTATCGATACTTGTAATTTAATTAGTGTATTCAATCGGCAATGCATGAATCAACACATATTTGAAAGTACACATATTTCAACACAACATGTACCTACAATAGACAATATCATTAGTAATTGTAATCAAAGTAAGTTTACTTTTGAAGTTATTTATACTGATTTATCTGATCATTTTGGACAAATGGTGTCAACGACAATTCATAAAATCAAACACCAACCATAACATATATGAAACGCTACATTAACTTAGAAAACAAAACCAAATTTCACAAACTCATATATACAGAAACTTGGGACAAGGTTTATGAGGAAGAAGATCATAAGCAAAAATTTGAATTATTTTATGATTTGTTTTTGCTTAAGTTTAATTCTGCATTTCCTTTGCACAAAGTTAATCAAAAGAAAGAAAAAGTACCTAAACATTAAACAAAAACAAGTAAACGAAAATGTTATGATGTTATGTCCATTAATAAAAGAACACTATGACCTTTTAGTAAAAAAACATAAAAAAAGTTAATAGAACATTTAAAGAATATAATCATAAGCTTAGGAAAGAATCCAATATGAGTCCATATCCAGCATGGAAAATTATTAATAACTAAATATCACAATCAAAAGAATCCCCCAAAATAAATTAATATAAAGATCAGTCAGGCAAAAAGTTTACATTAACAAAAGACATTACTAACCGTATTAATCAATACTTCTCTGAATTGATAGCATCATCTTCATCATCATCAATATATTAGGGACAAATAAGAATAGTATACAAACACGTTACAACAATTACTAAAGTCGGCGAGATCGTCTGAATTATTTTAAAAAAATAAAATATTTTTTTGATGAATAAACAAATCTATTCCGAACACACTTACCATTATATTATATATAATTATAAATTAATTGAGATGTTATGTTATTATTTGCATATTTGCAATCTGTCGACCAATTCGCCAAAACGTTCACTATATTAAGATAAAAATTAAAAAAACAAAGGAAGGTGTGCTCAAGTAAGGACTGCTCGGATTTGAGCCCGGGGCCCCTGAACGACCATGCCTTACCCGAGAATCGAACCGTTAGCATAGTAGACAATCTCTCAACTGTCTACACCACTGAGATCTGCTTAGTGTTAGTTAAATAATATAAAAATATGCTTTTTTCTCGACTAGTT
This sequence comes from Tachinus sp. AB-2021, assembly GCA_030264575.1. Classification (NCBI taxonomy): domain Eukaryota; kingdom Metazoa; phylum Arthropoda; class Insecta; order Coleoptera; family Staphylinidae; genus Tachinus; species Tachinus sp. AB-2021. Next base: position 19,181 of record JARJEC010153001.1, on the reverse strand, counting down.
TCACTTAGTTGTGGGGTCAAAGGATTGATTATGTTGTTTAAATAATAATGGTTGCACAGAATATTATATTATATGCGTGTGAAATCTACATCACTAGATATCACACGCATATAAATGTGTGTATAAGAAAAACGTATTTCATGAAACATTTTATTCTATCAAAACTTAGTAAAAGTAGTCAAATGTAGAATAGAATATGCTAGGCATTATAAATAATAATCAATAAATTATTGAAATGTCAGCTGTGATGTCATGTTACCCGCTGGTATTTGCTTGACAATAATTACAATATAAACGTGTTATTAATAAAAACTAGAAACTAATAGAACTAAAGTACATCAAAACATTGAAATGAACAAATACACGCATTGTTCACGTACACAACTAAAATGGTCAAGTCAGTGTTTCCCAGACTTTTTTGTATGCGGCACACTTCTCGAATCAAAAATTTTGCGCATATTTAACAATTTTGCGCGGCACACTCAAATTTATGGAAAACACAAATTACTGGCTTTTAGATTATGAAGATTATATTTCCTTCAATTATACAATTAATATTTACGAAAACAATAATTTATAAAGTAATTACATTTACAAATATAATATAATATAAACTATCAAAGAGGTCCCACGGCACACCTTATATGCAGTTATGGTACACAGGTTGGGAAACACTGGGTTAAGTAGCCAAGCTCCCTGCTAACGACCAATCTCATGCAGGCTTGCTTCTATTCATGTGCTGATCACGCAGTTTTGTTTATATGTATTTGTTAATTTTGACTCCAGCGTGGTTTTGAATTTACTATAGCAAAAATTGAAATTGTGTCAATAGATATAGAATTATTAAAATATAATTCCAAATCTTGACCACATTTTGCATATATTTCTCACATTTGCTAATAATATAACTGGCTGGATATTATGATTTTTTGTGTATGTTTTTATTAAATAAGTTTTTAATGAAAAATATTTGTGTCAACAGCAATTAAATTAATATAATATAAAAAAATCAGTGAGAAAATAATGATTTTTGTTTCTGTAATATACTAGAATAAAAGCAAACAATGGGTACTATTTAACTATGGGAAATAGTTATATAATAACAATTACCACATTTTACATTTTGTTCACACTTTACAATATTTTGCAACATTTAGCACATGAGTAATGTTTGATTCATTCTGTGTAGTACATACCCCCGGGGACTTTTTGTTATGAAAACCAACACAGATTGTGTTTTAATGCAAGTAATTCTAATTTAAAAAAAAGTTTATAAATAAATTATTAAATATAAAGTAAATTCCACTATTTTTGTTTAATTATGTCTATGTTTTATTGTTGAATATATTATATTTGTTCCTAGTGTAAAGACATCCTGTTTCTAGCAAAAAAATCGAGAAAATTGAAGTAATTCTTTTAAGTAAGGACTTTATTATAAAAATATTTACATACCTCCGGGAGTATGTACCGCACAGGAGTAATAACAAAATACACAACTCAATGGGGTATGTAACACAGTCAAAGACAAATTATGAACTTTATTTACAGTGAACGTGTTAACCATCAATGAAAGTTTTTTTTCAAACATCAATATGTTATCAATGTTTGCATAAAACATAGAACATCGATAAATAAATATTATACTTAATATTACCTCAATTTAAGAAATCTTTATACGCATAGATCTTTTTTAACAATTCCCACTAAAACTACCTTATATGAAACATTAGTATTGTGAAATTTTAATTATTGCTTTGAGAAAATCACAAATATTCATATACAAATGGTTCAAAATTCTTGCCTACGCTTCTTTTATGGAATAAATTTTTTTTAAAAGATATCACATAAACTTACTAATGCAGGTTGGAAAAATATCGACATGTCATAAGTCAATGGACGTAATTCTCAAAAACGCAAAATTAGAGTAACTGGCGTGAGTCACAAACTAAGAAGTAGTAGCAGGTTACAGCAAAATGTATATACATATATTTTTTCAATCGAATGCGATGTTATATTAGGTAATATTAATGGGTTTTAATTACTTTTTTTCAGATTATTGTCGGTTTTAAACGTTATAAAATGTAAATAATAATTAATTTCTAGCAATAAACTGACGTTAACTTTCATTGTGACATAATAATAAAAATTTAGTCCATACTCAGTGAATAGTTAAAAATTATTGTTTTTTGTGTGTGAAATTAACAATTAGAGCATTGACTTTAGACACTTATGAAAAAAAGGCGAAATTTCCAAGATATCTATACCATAAAATCTTAGTGACAATGAAACCCGCATACCTCTACAACAAAATCACTTTCAGAAATGATGTCCATAACCATAATATTTGGTATAAAGGTAACCTTTCTTCATTGTTACAATCTTTTTCTTTTCAGATATATAAAACGTATGACTTAATACCGCCGACTACGTTAGGTTTAAGTTTAGCCAGGTTTAAATCAAAATTAAAAGATATATTGTGTTGATTAATTAATTTACATTGCTTATTGTTATTTTCTTAAATTTTTATTTAGCACTTTAACTTGATAACAAATAAAAATCAGATAACAACATTTGAGTTTATTTACATTATTTTCACGTTTATAGCACAAATAATATTTGTTATAGGTAATTAAGTTCTTATATTATTTAAAAAAATACAATAATTATTTAATTCATTCTGAATCAATCAGAACAAGCGTTTGAACCAACGAAGATAAAATATCCTGGACTATTTAATCCATGTAATTTAATGTTTATTAACCAATAAAGAAACTCAATTTTAGTCATTACCAAGGTTACAAAAAAACCCACTGCAATTGCAGTGTTTATTGGACTAGTAACAATTGCATCGAATATTGTACTAGTTATAGAAGTGAATATTTTAAACAAATGACAATCCTTATTCAAACTTTATTCACAGCAAAAATGAACACAGAAATATTATTTTCTAACAAATTGAAATGTCCAATTTGAAAAACTGACATTGGAACAATTTTGTTTGTTTGAGGTATTTGATTCATTAACCATTCCTCCGTACATGATTTGTAGTCAATGTTATGTAGATCATTTTTGCGGAAGTGTCACTTATGTCAACGGCGCTTTCAAATTCAACTTGTGCAAGCACTCATCAAATTCATATCTCTACGTTGTTCACATTCGTATAATCGCCACAAAAATGATCGGCATAATATTGATTACTATTATAACTGAATATTTTGCTTGTGATTAGTTGCCTAGTAACGTCGTGACACTGACAAATTTATACTTGAAACTCATATTTATATTCATTAAACAATCCGACTAAATACTATTAATGAATTAAAATTTTACTATATTTAACTCTAGTGGGATGAATATACGCTCTTGGATTAATTTGTCAAGAAACCAGTCAAGCACTGCGCATTTTGGTAGTTCTTAAACTGACAAATACACACTTACTACACAATTCTATAGACTAGTATAAAAAAGGGTTAATACCAGTTCATTGTTCATTTCATAATATGTGATTTTAAAACTTCAATAACTAAGTCTGTCTCAAGGCGAATGCATTTTAGTCTCCCGCACCGTGTCATGCTTCATTCTTAATTGCAGGTAGCATACTTATTTTTGCATATAATTTTTTTATATACAGGGTGTTCCGATTTGAGTATGGGTATCTTTGTTATAAAGTTAAGCAAGTCGGTTAATCGAGCAAAGGTGTGCAGTTTTTTGTGTTGATTTAGACGCATATTGAAAGTTTTTAGAAGTATTGCAAAGATATTAAAACAAAATCAGAAAATGCGATTTTATAAAATAGTTACAGTACACAAACGTCATGTGAATAAGCCACATTAAATGAAACATTAAAATAAATATTTACCTTTTTTTAATAATGTAATATCAAGCAGCAAACAGTTCAACTGAATTACTTAAAATTTTTAATCAACCGTATTAAAACTGCTTAAAATCAGTAGCAAACTGTAGCGTGTATGTGAAAGTCGCCTATGAGTAATATGTTACAATATTAAAACATTAACACAATTCTTCTCAACCTACCCTAACGTTAGTAATTTACCTATACGTGTCATATGTTCACTATTTATTACTCCAAAAATTACAAAGTAATACACTGCTTATTTTTAACTATCCATACCATTAGCGATTGCACGTTGCTAAAGTATCATCAGCTTAGAATACTTTTATGTTGAAGAGACAATAAGCAATAAAAACAACGTAAAGAAAATGAATACTTTGAATGACAACAATTATTCATGAATAATTAGCTCTTAAGTATCATTCAAATTAGTGAAGTTGCAGTGAGTGCAGTTGTATGGCAGTATAGAATGTTTGTCCTATGTAAACAGACGTAAGTGTTCACATTCAGTTTAATGCTGTTATATTGGAGTACAGAAGCTGAATTTGAAATTTTTCACACTATACTGCAAAGCACTGATGCAACCGCCAATCAAATACGACCAATACGGCAAAGCTACTATCGGTAATACAGAAATCATCATCTACATATGGTTAGATCAGTTCATCATCCCACTCTATACAAACACTAACCATGCATAACCTACTTCACGAGAAGGGTTATTCTAGGTAACTTGTAGTAAGCGTTAATGATGTATATCAATTAAGTAATAATCTCAATATCCACAACTTACAAAAATGTAATAGTAACAGTAATGACTGTATCCAAATTAATAATAAGTCACAAAAACTCACCTTTTTTGATGTATGAACCATTATTGAGAGTGAGATTTTTGTTTCACATGTTTATAATTTATAGAAAACATAGGGTATTGATTATTATCAATATCCAATAAAAAAAATTGAATTTCACGTTATATGCAAAAATAAGTATGATTGATACCTGCACATAAGTATGATACACGAAAATATAAACATTTGCTTTGAGGTGGGCTCGGATATTAGAGCGTTAAATGGACAGCTTGTAGTGCAAAAATTATATTCTCATGACAAATATAATTTGTGGTTGAACAATACAATTCGTGTAACACACGTATTCCGTTGTTTATATAAGAATTCGTTAAATTTGTAAAAAATATCAACAATAAACAAATTGTTTGTTTCATTTATGATTACAATAACTTAAGAATAAATAGTATTTTTAGTTAGTTATTTCATTTATACAAAAACATAATTGACTATTAAAATGGTAAAAACAAAACATTTTAATTAAAAAAGTTTCTCATAAAAGATATTTAATTTAAATGATAAAAAATAACTCAAATAATACATTATTTTTCTTAACCACAGCTTCACATCAAAAATTCCAATTATTAGCTAATAAATGTTCACAGTTGTTACTGATCTCAAACCGGCACACGATTGCCAAGGCAAAAGTAAAGATATATAAAAGTCCAATTGAGATATGCAAATGTACTATTCGATCAGTAAAGCAAAGGCTACTGTAACCGTAATTCCTCGCTTTCTTGCACTTACTGTATCTTGAAATCTGCATCTTTTTCTTGCACTGCATAGTATATCTTATTATATTTATGGTCAAATTATTCAAGAGAAGTGCGTAAAAAAAATGTAGCTGATTTATTCTGAATAATTAAAGAAAATCGTTATAATGTTAAAAAGTGGGACAAATACAAATGCGGGACAGAGCACCAGAATCCGGGACGAATGGTCACCCGAGTATAAGCACTACACGAAACAACTGGGATAGTAAAATCTGGTATATAATTCTATCAATGTATGTAAAAGTTTTGTGAAAATATTGGTTATTAAAATTTCTACTTTATTTACTTACTCATATTGTGATTATCTTTTTTCTGTCGATCTTTTGCCAAAGCGTGAAGTTCTGCTTCAGTAAATGAGAAGGGTTCATCTTTAATATTAATTTCCGCACTCGTGATGGAGTTATCGGAATTTTTAATGCTATCAGAAGCTAATGAGCTAGTTTCTAGAGAAAGCAAATCATCTATTAAATCTTCTGCCTGAAATATAAAATAAATAACATTACAATACAAAATTAGTTGTATTCAATTTTTTAAGTCCCGTGCAAATAAATAATTTTATAAAATGAAGTATTTAGTAGGTGGAATATTGTTAGTGAAAAATGTGTAAATGAAATGCCGACAAAGCATTTCAATATTTATTAGTAAAAAAGTATGACACGACCATATATTTTTTGCATATCTATTTTACTGAAATTGTAATGCTAATTAAGTAATTTAATGCTACCTGTTTTGTTGACTCTATAATAAAATGGGCTGTTGACCTTAGGCGTTTCTTTTGAAACATTTATATTAAAATAATATAATCCAGAAGTTAGAACGTAGATAATTTTTATGATAAAATTAACAAAGTCAATATTAAACACTGGTCTTATCAGAAATGTTACATTAAAAATGTGTGTTTAGATTTTGTTTGCTAAAAAAACTACTCGTGTTATTTATACTTTCTTTTTTTATTTCAAAAACTTGTCAATTCAATTACAATTAAATATAAAGGCATTGATAAATATTTCATAATCTTTATAAGCAATTAAAATCAATATCAATTAATATAAGAATATTAATATCTGATTGATTGATTAATTAAAACAACAAAAATGACCAATCGAGTAGTAAAATTATGAAAAAATAGTTTCTCATTTTTTAATTTTGCACTATATCACCCTACTGAATTTTTGAAGTTAAAAACGACCATAAAGCAGATCCCTTCAATTAAGTAACTTAAAGTTAAATAATCGGAAAAGCACACAATTTCAAACAGTTTCATAGCTTGCCATAGATTTTTGTGGCAAAAATCCATGAAACATTAGCCAATTCTTACTTTGTTTAATTTATTTTGGCACTAAATTCACATTTTTACTGCTGCAATATCTCTGGTGGTTTCAGGACAATCGAACACTTTTAATTTAAAATAATTTTAACACAAATAAGCACTGAGTTTCATAACCTAGTAATGAAAATATAATAAATTTTAAATTGTTTATTTAACGTCGACCTTTTTCTACTATGAGAATTATCACCAACACCAGACGATAAAACTGGAAATTTTTCCACAAATTAACCCAAGAGACCCCCGGTACAGTAGTCCAACATGCTAGCTACTGAGACGTTTAATTTAAAATATTAACCATGTAGTAATAGCACATTTTCAGATGTAAATGTTAGTTGTAATTTACATTAAAATTGCTTTTACTACTAGATACACAATATATTATTTGTTACAGTCCAAATTGCAGTTACACATCCTTTCAATAATGCAGTTGGTAATCTGAAATAATATAAATTAGTTGGTTGTGAATATTGTTTCACTTACCCATCAATCAAGTTGCTTCTCCATGCGCATTCCATCTTTGGTTATCATTTGTTTGCCCATTCATTTCAGTTGCCTCCTTCCATATCATTGCTAATTAACGTTTTACCTTAACCTAGAATTATAACAATTTGATTGAAACATACGCAATGATTTTCTAATTATTATTAGTAATATTTTTGTTTTAAAATGTAACTTACCTGAAGAATTAATCTAAATGAATTTAATTTATCATAATATATCGATATTTACATATGCAATTGACAGCGACTTTGACGTCTCGTTGCATTTTCGTAGATTTGACACACATTTGACAGTTCCATCCAGATTTCTCACTTTCCTTTCAATGCTGCCATGCAGTGTTGCCAGATGGCACATTTTACCTAAGCACATACGCACAACAACACTGGCAGTAGTTTGAACTGTTTGAAGGTTGTTTAAAGTTTGAACTTTCTTCACTTTTTTGTATAATTATTATACAAGAATAGATTATAATTGAGTCGTCCAGCTCCAGAATATAATATTAAAATTAACATTTTCAGTCAACAAAACTGTTCAAAAAGTTGTTATTTTCTAATAACGATCTGAAAATCAAGTACGGCTTTTGATGTGTTATTTTTGTTGTTTATTTTCTTTTTTTTAAATTTATTATTTTAGATGAACCTAACGAGGAATTGGACGTCTCAATTATTAAATTATATTATAAAATTAATAAAATATATGAGTTAAAACCACAGTAAAACTATATGTATAAAATATAATAACGGTTTCATACAAAAAAAAAATAACAATGCATCTGCATTGTTAAAATTTTTTGTTTTTATTTGCTTTTATTTTTCCATTTTCTTTAACTTTCTGTTTTTAGTATATTTTTTTGATAATTTGTTATCTTAATTTTCAATTTTTGTTTATTGTCATTTTATTTTGCTAATTTAATATTTATTTGTTGTTTAACTATGTATATAATTTCTATTCTATTTATTATTTATATAAAATATAATAAATTTTTACATTTATTTTATAATCTTTATTTATATAATCGATTTCGTTTTTTAAATATCATTTTAAAATATAATAATAAAATAAATTGATTGACATAGGTAGTATTGTTTTTAAATCCGCGCCGGATTTAGAAACAATACTACCTATGGCGCATCTTGAATAAATTTCCCGGCAAATTTTTTTGATTATGCTAAATTTTTAGGTTATACCAATTTATCAATATATCAAAATTCTTGTTCATAATAAATTGTGTTATATTGTTAATTTACAAGTATATTTATTAAAGGACAGGTATGTATATGTCTAATTGTTAAATTATCACGGTACAATTTTGTAGTTTTTGTTTTTTAATTTCAAGTTCTTCTAAAAAAGTTAAATTTTATTTATTTTCTGTCAATTCTTTGTTTATTATTACGTTAACTATATAGGGTGATTTATAATAAGTGTAAAAAACGTTGCCGTTATAATTTTAATATATAAATGTCATATGGTCATATATACAGGATGTTTTGAAATGATTTGTAAGCTATAACTAGTGTAACTTGTTTATTTTGAATAATAAAGCATTATTTTCTTAATAAAAGTTTTTATATTATTTAATAGTTTGAAGAAATATTTCGACAATTCTGCTTCCAATTTAACCGGAAGTAGCATTAACTTTGTTATGTAAAATAAAATACCCTGTATATTTTATTATTTTTGAAATGCCTATATAATCTTTTTTATAGAAGTTTATTAGGGTCATATGCCTAAAAACAATATTTACCGAAATATTTGAAGTGAATTTTATAAACTTTTTTAAAGAAAATTATATATATACATTTCTAAAATATAAAATATACGGTGTATTTTATTTTACAAAACAAAGTTGACGTTACTTCCGGTTAAACCGGAATCAGAATTTATAAAATATTTTTTTAATAAATAACCTTTAAATAGTAAAACAAATTTGATTAAGAAAATATTACCTATAATAAATCATCCTGTATATTAATTTATTTTTTGTTTGTTGTTCGTTTTTCTTTATTTGTATATGATATTTCTTTTCTGTTTGATTTATTTTGTTTAATTTTTTGTTATTTCTTTATTTTTAATTTAATTTGTTTGTTCCAAATTCAGTTTTATTATTTTGTATAATGTTTATTTATTTTTGTTTTTTTTTAATTGCCATTTTTGTTTATTTTGAGTTTATTTTTTATTCCTTAGTTTTTGTTAGTTTTTGTTGATCTATTTTTGTTTAATTAGGTTTTTTATCAATATTTTTAAATTCTAAATCAATTGTCATTGATTATCGTTTCTTTCTAATTTATTAGCTTTGTGTTTATTCTTGGTTCATTATTTTCCGTATCGTTATTATTATCATAGTTTCGTCATTATGACAAAAATAAACACGCCATTTAGAAACGTGAAATTGATGTAACTTAATGATACAAAATTAACGTAAGTTAGTTACGTAAAATAATAGAACTGGTTTTAATATATTTATTTATTAAATTAATAAAAGTGTATTTAATGAACACTTCATTAGATGACTGGAGTGTAGTGAAGTAATAATTCACTTCAGACTGAGACTAACTATGGTTCATTAAAAGTAAGGTGCCATGAAATTACGTGCTAACCAACCAGTCGGTTGCTGTTGGTTGTTGAAATTTTAAATCGCATAATCTCGTCTTACAATTTGCTATATTACTTTGTGTTCTATTTTTGTTTGCTGTAATGAGTATACCTGAAGTTATTGCAGTTAACTTAATTTTGCTATTGCTAACAATAGCAATATTGCTACTATTACCATCCTTAAACTCAACGACATGCTTTACAAAAATGAGTGAGGTTAGCACATGATACGTGAAAACGTGTAGAGTGTTTGTTGACGTGTGCACAATATAGTAACGGCAGAGGCTGTTTTTTTGTAAAATTGTTTGTTTTAATTTATTTTCTGTTTACTATTTATATGACCTCTGCTTATATTTTGCAAAATTAATTTTTAATTTTTAATTTTAATTGTTATTTTTAAAAGAAAACTTTTAAATCGAGGTAGTGAAACAAAAAAATAAATGATATTTAAATGAAACACTTTGATAGTAAGGATTGATGGAATGGAAATATTTCCATTTATTGATTGTCAAAATTTTAATGTTTTGCTGATTTCAAAAATGTTCCATTTGATTTTATTCACTTCATTGGCATGTTTATAAAGTAAAACAACAATATTTTTTTATTTATGTTTTTTAATTGTTGATTAAATTTGCTTTTCTTTACTTTTTGTGCAGTTTGTCGTTTTTATGCTTTTTAGTAACTTATTTCTTTGAATTTTGGTTTAATTTGAATTTTGTCTATTAAATCTTAAATTAAATCTTTTAGTTTGTTGTTTGTGTTTGTTGTTTCTGTATATATTTTTTGAATTGCTCTTTTTTATTATTTTTGATTTATTCTTTTTATGTTGTTTTTTGAAAAATTGTTTTTTATGTGTAAACATTTATGCTATAGCTTTGCGGCCCGAGCTTATTGTGAAATTGACCGTCACGCGTGAATACAGCGGCACTCAACTCAATTCAATTCTTTTTTTATCTATTTCTTTATTTATCTTCCGTTGATTTCTTGCATAATTTATGTTTAGTTAAAAGATAACTCTTTGTTTAAATGTCACACTGATGTCTTATACAAATTGCATCTATGGTAGACCAGTTGATCCCATCTAAATATGTTCATTATTTAGAACAACTTTTCATAAAATAACTAAATTATATAATAATATATAAAATAAAGTATTTCCTTCATTAAAAAAACGCCACATCTGTATAAATATATTATCTTGCAAATCAAAAGACCTCTTTGCCTGTCCATTCCCAGCCGGCAAAAACACGTCATACTTGTAATAATGTTTTGTATTATAACGTCTAATATGTAAGACGTTTGTCTTTATTAGTCAAACAAATTGCGTATCATTTTTGACGTCATAATATTGTCGTGTATTTTTGTCATGTTTTTGAAGTCATATTGCAAGAAAATGTTACTAACATCGATTTTATAACCTACTTATTTAAATTTAAAAATATAACGTGTTTGGACTAAAATTATGTTAGACCTATGTATACAAGGTGGTCCACCTATGACGGATCAGGCGATTTTTAAAGTATAATATAGACCACTAAAGCTTCAAAATTGCAGAATTACAATGATCAGATTGTGTTTTGTTTCCTAGCAACAAAATTTAATTTTGAAATTTTGATCCTTATGATTAAAATAGTATAACTTTATAATTAAAATATTTGAATAATTATTTATTTTAAACGTAAAACCAAAACAAAAGCACAAAATATTATTAACTGTACTAATTTAGTAAATTTAAAATTTAATTAAATTCAAAAATTTTATTAAATTAATAAAATTTGACTATCACCTACTTCTTTTTAGTTATGAATCTATATGAAACGTAATTAAGTTAGATTAAAATACTTTACAAAAGCTTATAAACAGCGTCACTTAATCGACGTTCTATGTATGAATTTAATACACAATTAAAAAAGGAAAGAAAAATATGCTCATGCTAAGAAAAAAAAGTACTATACCACTATTGAGTCCGTTTTTGTTTATAATTTTGTTTTAATTATTTATACATTGTACTAATGTAACCTTAATTTATGCTTGCTCACTAATTGATTGTTAAAATCCCAAAAATATAGAAATATGCTATAAAATAATAACATTAATAATAAAAATATTAATAATAAAATTAAAATTTACCAAGGTGCATCACAAATCAAGCGTTTCTTACGGATGACATAAAATTGTACGCCAATAGTGCTTCATAATTAATAGGCCTGTTAGAAATAGTTTCAAAATTTACAATAGATATTGGTATGGAAATGGGCATTGATAAATGTGCAATACTTCATGTAGAAAAAGAAATAGTAAAGAACTCTGAAGGCATTTTATTATTTAATGAACAGATAATTTCGGCATTTAGCTTTAAATACTGGAGTTACGTATAAATACTTAGAAATTTTGCAATTATTTGGAATAGATTATATTAGAGTGAGAGAAAATTATATTCAAACCTACATTTTTAGATATCAAACAATTTTAAATTCAGTCCTAAACTCTAAAAATTTGATAAAAGCAATCAATTCTTGGGTAATACCTATACTTTTGGAATTATAAACTATACACCAACATCAATGCAAACTCACTCGAACGAAATCAACTAAATTTAGATTTCATCGTCCAAATTCATCTATTAACCGACTATATCTACAAAGAAAAAATGTTGGGCTAATCTACGATAAAAAAATCTAGAAATTTGACAAAATTTTCAATGTTAAATCCTATCGAATTTTTTCTTAAATTCTAATAACCAAAATTATAAAGTTGCCGTTAGAATAGGTAGATTTTATTCGATGTTTAAATCTGGTTTGGAAAATATTAAAGAACTTCAAATTGCGTGGAGTCAAAAATTACTTCATGGCAGATTCTATGGCAATCTAAATTCTGAATTAAACAACCAAATTTCATCTTGTTAATTTATCAAATCTGGATATCTGCACCTTAAAACAGAGGGGACAAATATTGCAATCCAGGACAAAGTTAAGTTAAGATCTTACAAAAAACATTTTAGGCCAACATTTTAATCGGAAATGTGTAAAATGTGTGGGACTACGAATGAATCAAACCAACATCTAACAGCGGTATGTCCAGTCTTAGCCCCAACAAAATATATAATTAGGCATAACAATGCTGCAAAAGTGATTCATCAAAATTTATGTAAAATTTTTAACATATAAATATGAACCGAAATTTTTGATAGAATCAGAAAATGTAAAAATTTAATGCGATGCGGCCATAATAACAGATGCAACTGTAATGCACAACCGACCAGATATAACACTTTTAGATTAAACAAAAAAAAGTATTTTTAATCGATATTGGAATCCCAAATGATAAAAGTTTATTGAAACGAATTTTAATAAGAATTTGAAAAATATTGGATTAAAAAATTATATTGTAAGAGAGGCCCAAAAGTAAGCAGTTTTAGGAACCTGTCGATTGATAAAAAAAGTGTTGAATCAAGAATAATGCCTTGGTTGAAGAACCCGACTTTATTGAAAATTATATGTATTATGTAATGTAATATTGTATGTGTGTAAATGAGACAGCAAAAGGCATGTTTTTTAAATAAATTTATTAGTTTGTCTCCATCTTACGGAATTTCGCTTAAATGAAACACTGGATTTAAATTTCTGCACCGAACACTGTTAAATTCCCATCGGACTACAGACTAACAGTTACGTTTTTCAAATTGAGCGAATGGTAATACTCTTAAAATACGAGTTTCTGGAATAATGATAACTATATATAATTTTAAAGATGGTGCAACTTCAAATATTAAAATCGCTCTGATTAGTTATGGTGAATTTTTGACTATAAAAAGTATTACTGGCCCACTCATAATAAATATAAAAATTAGAAATTTGGTTAGTTTTGCAGGTGTTTTTCTTTGTTGTTTCTAAGCACTACTTAAAGAAATGGATTTTTTTGTGGCAAATTTTTTTACTAAAACTCGACCAATTCATTGTTTAATTGTTTAAATCTGTACTTTGTGAAGGAAATATATTAATAATAATTTTATAAATATAATAAATTAGTAACATAATTGAAGCTAACGAACCTTTTATCGTTCTTCTGTATATTAGCCGACATTCGGTTAATAGTCATAATAAGTCTTCTAGTTTGCAGTGACTGTAATTAAAAAGAGCCATGCAATCTGCTAAATTCTATTGACACGTTTGTAATTCTACAAGAAATTTGATAATTTGCCACACTTTTAATTTTTATCCTGCTATGTTTAATTTTTGTCTTTTTAAAAAGGTTGCATTAAGAAATGTGATAAAAAATTAAGAAGTCTTTTCCTAATCTATATTCATTTAATAAAAACTATTTAGATACATGGTTAAGCAATCTATGAGCGTATTTGCGGAAAATTAATTAGGTAGTCGGGTAACTCAATGTAAATTAATTGAAATTTGGATTGAGTTGGCTAATATCCAAAAAATATGTTTACAAATTGTTTAACCAAATGGTCCAAACAAGTAAAATTCCACTATATGAGCAGTAAAATCTTTAAGTATTTACCGATGTATTGAAACTATGTTTTATTGTGTTACATTTGTTATTAGAGTCTGGTAGCGTTGTTGTAGTTTGATTTACTGGATTAGGTTATGTATATCATTCAATGGTTTTATAATAGACATAGTAACTAATTTTATATAACATTAAAACATTGTTTTTCAATCAATTAATAGTTTTTCTACAAGTTTTTTTCATTTTTTTCAGCATTACTCGCTGCTTTAATTCATTCTGTTTTTGTCACAGGTGAAAATTTATTGCGTTCAATTTTCTTCAAAATAAATTAAAAAATACAAACGAATAATTGACCGGGCAGTAAAGAAAGACGAGAATTTTTTTAAATAAACCTGTTCATAAAGATTGGTTAAATACATAAATGGCCCTTATACATTTCTACAAACATTTGTAACATCGCAAGATCCCTTTTGAATAGCTCACAAAGTGTGAAAGAAAACACGTTTTGTTTAACTCTGATATTAACCGGTGAATTTTGACTCCATGTATCATAGGGGCTGATAAATATGACAAGGGACAAAATAGCTGATCCATATATTTTTGCATTCACATTTTCTCAATCTTAACTTTTCAATGACACAGATAAACACAGTAAACATTTTCCTGATTTTCAGCTAATAGCTGATAGATACTGGATCACTTTTAGCATTAGATCATTTCTTTTGTTGAGTAGAATAGATCACAGCCACTACAAATAACTGAATTCACAATAATTCTTCTTAAACTTTATAAGCGTTTTTTTACAAAAATTGCAATCCATATTTTCTTTATTATACAATCTTGACAATTTATTAACAGTCTATTAACAAATAGCTTTTATTAACGTGAGCTAATTAAAAACAGTGTCAAATTTCTACACAGCATAATATATAAAATATATTGTAAATTTTGTTTTTTCATTTAGCTTCACTGAGTTAAAAAATATTCTGCATTTAATTGTACGTTTTTATAATAAAACACTATATTAGTCACTGTAAAAGAAAATGATTTACTAATGTGACGAATATAAAAATGATATATTTTGAACAAATGCGAGAAATAGATGTATGACATTTTTATCTGTATCATGATAATTTTTTATGCAATAAAAAAGATGATAGAAACCAAAATACAGTAAAATAAAGTCAACAAACTATAGAAATGTGTTTCAAATATTCCACAAGTTCAGCTCCCAGGAAGTATTCTTAGTAATTTATGATTAAGGGCATATAAAATAGATCATAGCGCAAAGAAAATTTCAAAGCGGATGACTTTGAGCGTTGTAATCTATTTTATGCCAATGACACAAACAACGTTTTGTTTTGAAATAATTATTTATAATTAATAATTAATTTAAATTTAAATGAAATTACATGATGATATTATGATTATTTGATTTTTATAAAACATCGAACGGCGGATTACCGTTCGATTGTCTTATCTGCACCAACCTGACGGCACAAATTGACAGAAAAAATACACGTATTTCGTACGTAATAAAAAATTAAATTTTATTTTTGATTCAAATGTAGAAATTTTTTATGATGTTGCAAGGTGCTGCTGGTAAGGAAGCATTAAAAACTTTACGGTTGAGGTTGAAGGTTGAAGTCCTTCTTCTAAAATGCTAATCAAATTATTAGGTATACAAGTATTATTATTTTAAATGATTATCTATAAAACTGATTATAAAAACATAAATATTCTTTATCTTCCCACATAAGTACGCATGTAGAGATAAGCGAGAGACAAGTAGACTCTGTTTGAGGACTAAATTGCTTTATTCACGCTGTTGATCTGTGCATGTTTTGTGAGTCATATAATTTGATATATTTGCGGATTTTTTCTGCTAAAACAACTAAACTAAAATTATAAAATAAGTATATATCACGTTTGTAAAAACTTAGTATTTATTTACGTGTGTTTTAAAAGTATTTAAAAAAATTATCAATAAAAAATATCTAGAAATGAAAATGTAGCACAAAAAACATAAAAATAGACAAATGATAATATTCAAAAATTCAAATAATTAGTATATTTCTTTGCATTAACATAAAATTATGATAAATATATTAATTCTTTCAAATATCATGCACAATAATTAGATTTTGGTAAATTTGGTAACACTGCCAAGTATCGCAACCTGATTGAGGTCAAATTTGATGTAGTCGAACCATAGCCGTCTCTATTACGACTGTGATCAAACAATATTAGATATAAATTTAAATATTAGTGTTTAAAAGTTAGTAATTTAGTTATTTATGTATTTTATTTAAATTCTTTTTTAAAATTATTGTTTAAATTTTAATCCATATTTTTTCCCTTATGGTAAGTTTCAAATGCGCATAGAATGACACTTACCGCAGCCATACTGTCGGACCCAAACACAATATATTCTTTTTCCCCGGTGAACTCAACCGAAGAAGTCGCGTTACGCGGACTTGATATCGCAATTGAAAGCACGCGTAATCACGGATCAACTTTTAATTCAGTTCACCGGGACAATTTAATTAACATTCTGTGTGTGTGCAGTTGTACATTTTTTTATTGAATTTATATTGGTAATTAATATGTAATATATATTATTAAGTGTATTGATAATGATCGAATATTTTGTTACAAAAATATTACTGTATAGCACTGCGCGCGCAATTGTTTTGATTGTAATTTGATAAATAAACGATGGTGATAAAATTACAATCAACATTTTGAATGGATAATTTATTCGATAATTTTTAATACCTTTAATTTAATTATTAAATAAATTTTTGAAAACAAATTTAATATACAATATCCAAACTTAATCCAGTAATATCAATTTGATTTGTTTGTATTGATGAATTTTATTTGGGTATTATTGTGGGAATTAAAGCAGATTAATTTCCTTTTGTATCGATACCAATTACAAATAATGCATTTTAACATAATTTTTATTTAGCTTATTTTGCTTTTTTCTTTAAACTTATTTTGGTAATAAAAAAATAAATATTTTTAAATTTAATATTAACAATTAATTTTAGTTTTATTAGCAAAACATGCATTAATTTTGTAAGGAATTAAATGTATTCTATCAATGAGAGTCAAAAAATTGTTTGTAAAGAATTTTTTTACAAAATATTTGAAAAGTCGAAAGAAAAAATTAGACATACATATTATAAAAAAAACTTCAAACAATATAAATAATTAAAACAAATTTTCAGATAACTAAAATAGTTTTAAAAACAAAAATAAAGTAACAGTTCTTCTGCATAATGTACAATTGGCTATTAGTACACTGTTAATTTTGTACAGGTAGAACAAAGTTTCTCTGTTTATATTGTTCATAAACATATTTTATTCATAACAATCTTTTACATTAGACAATTTAGAAAAATATTTAAGGTTTTATATTTACTACTAGAAATTTATATGTATAAATTAAAAACACTTTATATTACAAATTATTTTTTAAGGTCTGAGCGACTTTTTTATTACCTGCTGTTTAACTTTAAATTTGATTAAATTGTTCTATTGAATCATATTTAACATTAATAAAAAATTATTTAAAACTTTATTTTAAAATAATAGTTAATTAAAAATGTATTTTAGTGGATTTCTGATAGTTTACAATTCAAATTATACGTTTTGTTTTGGGGCTAATTAAATAAACATTGTGACATTGCAGTGTCATTTTGGAATTTTTTATTTTATGTGATTGGCAACAAATTTCATATCCACACAACAGTGAATATATAACACATATCCATTGAGTTAGGTATAAATAAAGTGGCAATACATAGAATAGCGTAGAAAGAATACTATTTAAATATCTCCATGTTAGAAAATAAGCAGCTTCTTAAAAACAACGTGTTTAAAAATTTTGAAAGAACGTCGCGTCGTTAAGGAAATCGTAAACTTACTATAAATACAAAATGATATTTGATCAATTACAAAAATTAAATGACAATCGTGCGAGAATACTTAGCGCTAAGTACTAAAAGCAACGAGTCGCATGCATAACGCATGCAACTCGTTGCATGGCAATAATTTTACACTTTAAGTGACCGTTTTCGCGCTTGTCCTTTTAATAGTATATTTTATTTGCAAACATGTTTTCTTTAATTTACTCGTTTTGTACGTTTTATGCAGTTTCAAGATAACTACATATATTTCATATATTTTCTGACAAATTTTGGTTTATTTTCTAATTATTTTCTTATTAATAAATTCAAATAGTTTTTTATATTTTCTTTTAGAATACCACAGAAAACAATTTAAATTTTATGACAAGATTAAATATTGCAAGAAACGTTTTTATATTAATTGGAAGCACATTTCCATAAAACTAATAATAATTATTGTCAAGCAAGATTGTTAGATAATTTTGTTATATCACAATTTAAAAATATATTATCAAACGGTAATAATTGAATTTAAATTGTCCAGTTATTTGATTACAATATTTTATTGATGATCTAAGTGGCGTATGTGGTGGATAAGAATATTATATTTTGGGGCGCATTAAATCATAATAGTGTAGCTTACAGGTTTTGGTTAATTTTTATTAACCTTAGACAAAGTGTTTTAAAAAAAGTATGTAACAATAAAAAAATATTCCGTTTGAGCTTTGATGAATGTTAATAAATAATACACAAATCCAGGGAATAATAATCTCTTAGGTTATTTAAAAAATTTAACTAACTAGCTGAATCTGGCAAACTTCATCATCTAATCGCGCATTGGTCGCATATTGGCAATCGGACATCCAAATTTCTACTACCCGGTCCATTATACCGGGAAAACGA